>CAUEGO010000336.1:0-37902 GCA_958496205.1 Idaea biselata
ATAGTTTTTCTATGCCTCTGTTTTTTTTCTTATTTTTGTTTACTTAACTCTTACAGACGATGGTAAAGAGCGTTATATAGGAGTCTCTAGTTAATTAACAAAACCAGTCATCAATTAAAACAAAACATAGAGGCATAGTAACACTTCTTCATTACTGTATATTAGAATAAATATTTATATAGGTTTAAATTTGGTGGAGGAGATAGGAGACTACGGCGGGCGGCTCGAATTTAAGTTTTTTGCATGGGTCACGCGACAGGTAGGAGGATATCCTCTTAATTCAATTTTAATTATGTTATAGCAGAGCAGGGATCCTTCAGCGACTACCCTTAACGATGTATAATATATTATAAATTATTTATTTGACTTATGTACAAATGTACACAACTCATATTGAGCCCACTGTTCAAGTTGCGCTGGCTTCAATATCGCCCCTGGAGTTATATCTATGATTTCAAAAAATGGTTCTTACCGTTGTATTATTTGTAGCGCATAGTGTAGCTCAAGTTCACTTTATTTGAACTAGGAGGTAACGGCATATTACTTGTTAGACGAGTATTATGCTTTTTTGGACATTCCCAGGCTATACCCTTAACGATGTATATATTATAAATTATTTATTTGACTTATGTACAAATGTACACAACTTTAATGTAGCGGTGCGCTCTGTCTTCCAATAGCGAAGGCAATTTCATACATCATTGTACTATCGCAGAATGAAAAGGTTGGTTTTCTTTGCTCAATATAAGTTATTGGTATTTGCTTTATCGACCGAGTATGACACATTCCGTCACAATGAATGTCATTTCACTACATGGTCCACAGATAAAAAGGGAACATGTGCTTGAAACGCATAAATTAATTTATTTCAAAGCTGGTCAGCCTTTTCATTCCGCGAATATATCTTAAAGGCGGGCGCAGACCAGATGCCAAGCATATAGTCTGGCACTTTCTTTCAACTAAAACGCAATCGGTCTAAATAGCAATATGCCAATATCTTGTTAGGTCGAGGCATAACGCGACATTGGCGGACTGCGTTTTAGGTACTCAGCGACTAAAGGCGTAATTCAGTTTCCTCGACTGTACACAAGTGGAATGTAGTGGTGCGTTCTGTCACGAACTCTGTAATGGGGTGTTTCTCTCAAAACGTGCACATCGCGTGGCGTTACGTGAACAACGTACTTCTGGGTAGTAGTAGGGCTGGGTAGTAGTAGGGCTGGGTAGTAGTAGGGCTGGGTAGTAGTAGGGCTGGGCAGTAGTAGGGCTGGGTAGTAGTAGGGCTGGGTAGTAGTAGGGCTGGGTAGTAGTAGGGCTGGGTAGTAGTAGGGCTGGGTAGAGTAGTAGGGCTGGGTAGTAGTAGGGCTGGGTAGTAGTAGGGCTGGGTAGTAGTAGGGCTGTAGGGCTGGGTAGTAGTAGGGCTGGGTAGTAGTAGGGCTGGGTAGTAGTAGGGCTGGGTAGTAGTAGGGCTGGGTAGTAGTAGGGCTGGGTAGTAGTAGGGCTGGGTAGTAGTAGGGCTGGGTAGTAGTAGGGCTGGGTAGTAGTAGGGCTGGGTAGTAGTAGGGCTGGGTAGTAGTAGGGCTGGGTAGTAGTAGGGGTGGGTAGTAGTAGGGCTGGGTAGTAGTAGGGCTGGGTAGTAGTAGGGCTGGGTAGTAGTAGGGCTGGGTAGTAGTAGGGCTGGGTAGTAGTAGGGCTGAGTAGTAGTAGGGCTGGGTAGTAGTAGGGCTGGGTAGTAGTAGGACTGGGTAGTAATTATTATTAAAATATTTAAAAATACTTTGTTAGGTAATTTACAAAAGTCCAAGAACAAAATTTTATAAAAGTCTACAGCAACCTCCTTTCCATTAAAACTTGCCCTCAGCAATAAACATTATACAATATAAATAAATAATTATGTTAATTACTTACTATTATATATTTAGTGAAATAATATATATAGTGAAAATAAATTAATAATTGATTCATATTTTTGTTCTATTTCTAATTCCCATATTAAATTATCTAATTACGTTTCCTTAGTAATAATTACCATTCGTCCTTAGATATAATTACCATTTTCAAAAAAATACTTTGCTTTCTAATAATTAAATGAATAATATTATCATTGTCCCTTCTACAAACATTGATTACTTACTAGGTTTTTTAGTTACTTATTTACATTTGTGACATCTGACTGTGCATAGATTATGTTTAAATAAAACTTATTAAACTATATAAAAAGTATGTAAAGAACAGTTTATGTGTACATTGTCGCAGCTTTATTTGAAATAGCCGAATATGCACATTCTCAAAGAAACACCCAATGAAGGCGATAATACATCGTGATAATGTAGCCAATATTAGTTACAAGTTATAACTTGTAGTAACTGTAAAAATATAGTCAATGTTATAGTTTGTAATTTAAGTTATTGTGAATTACTTTAATAAGTACATAGATTATGTAGCCAAGTACATAATTATAAGGTAAAACATTTAAGTTACTGTTTCAAAATAATTACTGTTATATGATTTTAAATAAATTGTAACATAAATATTTGTTTGCTTTCAGCATCGTTTCTGCTTGGTGAATGGGTTATAGGTGCCTACTTAGTACGTTTAGAGCTATGTGTAAGGTAGGTTGCTAAGATCTATTCAGTTGGTTTAAACTGTCTCGGAAGTAGAGTATGATAAGTACCTATTTAGTTCGTTTAGGCTGGGTTTTATAAAAGCCCCTTAATATTATATACTTAGGTCGGATATTTGATATAACGGGCCTTTATAAAACCCAACATAAGAGTATCTATCTAATTACTAGGTAGCCCTTATCAACTTAATTGGTACTATAAACTAAATAGGTAATAGTATCACCGTAATCGCAAGGTAGCACAAATATTTTTAATGGGTCAGTTCTCATAGAGATGGCAGCGGCCGGCAGTAGTTGTGAGGAGTTAAAACTGCTCACAACTGCTATAATTAATGCTGCTGTAATTTGCAAATTTTAGCACTGAAACTGCTCACAACTACTGCCGGCCGCTGCCATTTCGGTGAGAACTGACCCATTAAAAATCGAGATAGTTTGTGCTACCTAGCGGCTAGGTTGATATTACCTAATTTAGTCAGTTAATA
Source organism: Idaea biselata (assembly GCA_958496205.1). Classification (NCBI taxonomy): domain Eukaryota; kingdom Metazoa; phylum Arthropoda; class Insecta; order Lepidoptera; family Geometridae; genus Idaea; species Idaea biselata. The sequence goes on from CAUEGO010000336.1 coordinate 3,103, forward strand.
GTACCAATTAAGATAGTTAGGACTACCTAGTGATTGGGTACTTCTTACCAACTAAATAGGTACCAGCAACCTACTCTCTAGGTAGTTTAAACCAACTGAATAGGTACTAGCAACCTACTAAATAGGTATCATTAACCTACTCTATAGGTAATATACACCTACCCGCTAGGTAGCTCTAGCCTACTAAATAGGTACCATTAACCTACTCACTGGGTGTATCCACCCTACTATTAAGGTATTTTTAACCTACTTTATAGGTAATATACACCTACCCGCTAGGTAGTTCTAGCCTACTAAATAGGTACCATTAACCTAGTAACTGGGTGTATCCACCCTACTATTAAGGTATTTTTAACCTACTTTATAGGTAATATACACCTACCCGCTAGGTAGTTCTAGCCTACTAAATAGGTACCATTAACCTAGTAACTGGGTGTATCCACCCTACTATTAAGGTATTTTTAACCTACTTTATAGGTAATATACACCTACCCGCTAGGTAGTTCTAGCCTACTAAATAGGTACCATTAACCCACTAACTGGGTGTATCCACCCTACTATTAAGGTATTTTTAACCTACTTTATAGGTAATATACACCTACCCGCTAGGTAGTTTAAACCAACTGAATAGGTACTAGCAACCTACTAAATAGGTATCATTAACCTACTCTATAGGTAATATACACCTACCCGCTAGGTAGCTCTAGCCTACTAAATAGGTACCATTAACCTACTCACTGGGTGTATCCACCCTACTATTAAGGTATTTTTAACCTACTTTATAGGTAATATACACCTACCCGCTAGGTAGTTCTAGCCTACTAAATAGGTACCATTAACCTACTAACTGGGTGTATCCACCCTACTATTAAGGTATTTTTAACCTACTTAATAGGTAATATACACCTACCCGCTAGGTAGTTCTAGCCTACTAAATAGGTACCATTAACCCACTAACTGGGTGTATCCACCCTACTTTTAAGGTATTTTTAACCTACTTTATAGGTAATATACACCTACCCGCTAGGTAGTTCTAGCCTACTAAATAGGTACCATTAACCCACTAACTGGGTGTATCCACCCTACTATTAAGGTATTTTTAACCTACTTTATAGGTAATATACACCTACCCGCTAGGTAGTTCTAGCCTACTAAATAGGTACCATTAACCCACTAACTGGGTGTATCCACCCTACTATTAAGGTATTTTTAACCTACTTTATAGGTAATATACACCTACCCGCTAGGTAGTTCTAGCCTACTAAATAGGTACCATTAACCCACTAACTGGGTGTATCCACCCTACTATTAAGGTATTTTTAACCTACTTTATAGGTAATATACACCTACCCGCTAGGTAGTTCTAGCCTACTAAATAGGTACCATTAACCTACTCACTGGGTATATCGACCCTACTATAAAGGTATGACTAACCTACTTGATAGGTAATATACACCTACTCGCTAGGTAGTTCTAGCCTACTAAATAGGTACCATTAACCCACTCACTGGGTATATCGACCCTACTATAAAGGTATGACTAACCTACTTGATAGGTAATATACACCTACTCGCTAGGTAGTTCTAGCCTACTAAATAGGTACCATTAACCTACTCACTTGGTGAGTACACCCAGTGAGTAGGTTAATGGTACCTATTCACTTGGGGAGTATACCCAGTGAGTAGGTTAATGGTACCTATTTAGTAGGCTAGAACTACCTAGCGAGTAGGTGTATATTACCTATCAAGTAGGTTAGTCATACCTTTATAGTAGGGTCGATATACCCAGTGAGTAGGTTGATTTTACCATGTATAATGAATATGAATATGAATATTCCATTACCTAATAAGTAGGTTAATTACCAAATCATAGTGTTTACCTAATAAGTTGGTTAAGGGTGGACTAGGTAAATTTTACCGACTTTTGCTTTACCAAGTGCACTAGGTAGAATTAGCCTACTTAGTCGAATGTCTGCGTTTCACCTAATAAGTCGGCAAAATTAACCTAAAAATCACCTGTTTTTTTTCCCAGTGTAGAAGGCATAGGACATTCACCAACCCGGACTAGGCTTCCGTGGCGTCTTTCTATCCAATCTCTCTAAGAGGAGGCCCTGTACAGTATTACAAGTTAGAATTAGCAAGATAGAAAAAGATGAGCAAAAAAAAAATTAAAACCCTCTCAGTATTGTGTCAAAAAATTAAAGAAAGAGTAAAATAACCTTCTCCTTTTTTGGAAGTTTGTTAATAACTATCTCTGGGTGCCGCAAGTCGCTCCCGCTACCTCTCCCACCTCATCCCCAATCATAAGACAGGGTACACACTACACCACACATTTGTATTTTTCCCGATCAAAGGAACGTTGCTGTTGACGGCCGTTTGAACCGCTAATCAAATTAGTTAGCTTCCTCTCCTATACAAAAAGTGTGTCTATCACACAACCATTGTTAGATTTTAATTTTTTCACTTTATATTATCTGTCTGTGGTTTTGTTGTCTTTGATTTTGTTTAATAAAAAAGTTAAAACCCGCCCTCTGGGGCGGGTTTGTATGGAGAATATTGTACAGCTTTTTCTCGGTGAGGGTTAGATTTTATGTTATGTGTGGGTTAGATATATGTGTAGCCCGAGCATAGTACAGGGTTACCTCATCTCTACCCGCTCTTCTTGTTGGCCCAAATTTAAGTTAACAGCAGGAATAAGAAGGGAAATTGTTCCCGGCAAGAATCGAACCCGCAACCGTCTGCATTGAAGACTCGGTGACTGCGACTCGGTCATAGCAAATCTATAGACTTGTCAAACATTTTGTTTGTTACATCAATCAAAAGTTGTTTGATAAAAACTTGATTGATCGTTTGATTGAAGGATCCACGCTCACCTTATGGTAGACTAGATGCGTACCGCGGTTTCACCCGCGTAAGTTCTGAACCCGTGGGAATATTGGGGTCAAAAGTAGCCTACGTTACTCCTTGGTAATTTTTATTGGTGAAAGAATTTTTGGAATCGGTTCAGTGCTTTTAGAGATTACCCGGAAATACAATACATACCTACATACATAGGTATGACCAACATTACCTACCTCTTTATATAATAAGTACTAACTAATATTATAAAGAGGTAACGTGTATGTTTGTATGTATATTGGGGTAATCTCCTACTGCTGCTGTTAACTACTGGACCGATTTCAAAATTTCTTTCTTTTGAAATAAATTCTTCACCAATTAAAAGCTACATTATCGAGGAGTAACATAGGCTACTTTTGATCCTGATATTATTCTGACGGAATTGGGACTTACGCGGGTGAAACCGCGGTTCTCTTCTAGTATTTTAAGTTTACATGCACGTTTTTATTATAAATCAATTTGACTTTGATATATAGGTTTCTTCTGTTATTTTGTTAAATTGATTGGTGGTTTTAAATTAGATGTTATAAATGGGAATTGATTACCGTAAAAATATTGCCAAATCTATTTGCAGTTTATGTATGACTTACCTACTGCACCGACCCCAAATCATTTCGGATTTATAAGGACCCCGGGCTCCCGAGAGGGATGCAATCGCTTGGGTGAGTAAACTTTTTCTAGGGATATGAGCATACCAGAATCGAGCATTGCGACTCCATCAGTTCGGGTGTTAAAAACAAAAGGCGATTGTAAATATAAAAATAAATATTGCAAGACGTTGCACACAGCGCAATCAAGTCCCAAACTAAGCACTGGGCTTGTACTATGGGTAAAAAATAACGGATAGGTATACTACTAAGAAATAGAAACAAAAGACGATCGACTAAAAAGGATATAGATTTGAGATTGAGTCCCGTGAATCCTCACCAGACTAAGTAGGCTACAAAATACCCATGCCCTGAATACAATCAAAATTAAATCAACTCCAACACACGAATACACTATTAAATCAGATCCTAAGGGCTTTCCACGCAGATCGACACATAGATACAGTGTAAACACCCCCTATATATACCTGATCCCAAAATTCACATACAAAGTTATGGAATTAGTCATAAAATGGGTTCGTGACTCAAATATCTAACCTATGCAATGAGTTACTAAACTAGGCAACGTAACTACCATCTCCGACACATTCGAAACTACACTCTATTTGAACTAAGTTAAAGTTGGTATTCCCAAATTAATAGTCGGTAGTTAGACCAATTTGGAAGTTGTAAATTTAAACGATGCCAGTTGACATTCGATAGAGGGCGCCGTGTGACGTCATTAAATCAGTAAGCAACAAAATTTAGAGCTTAAAGGGGCTTACGATAGGGAGGTACTGATCGTTCGTTTGTACCATCATGGGTACTGTATGTGTGACAGCCAGACAGAATATACGATGGATATTGGAGCAAAAACCGGGCTTTTGGTGTAGCTTACATTTTACGTTGGCCGGGTTTTTTGTTTGGTACTGTCTGCCCTTGCATCACGGCCGAGTAAGATAAAATAATTCAGAGATTAAATTATTGAAATTAAACTAGTTTTTTTTGGTTTAAACGCAGTGTTTATTACTTTTAGCGGTTTTAAAGTTCAACGTTTCGAGACGCTACAGGTCTCTTCATCAGGATTGACCAAACGTCGAATTATGAATGTATGAATGTAATATGAATAAATTAATTATGAATTATATTTACAGTTTTCGGACCTGTTAAGTATATTATGTATTATGTTAACCCGGTATAACTGTTAACCTAAGAACATATTTTTTTTCCATGAACACCAAATGAGTTTAATAAAACACCACGCAAACACAGAAGAAAAATCTAGATAAAGCATTGATAATTTTGTACTCTACTTCGTCTATCTTCTATTGATTCTGGGCATTTTATGTAGGTACTTAATATAACACTTATACCTTATGTTATAATTATATTTGCCCAGAATTCATATTTTTCAATATTTAGTCATATCAAATGATCTAGAATTTTGAATCAAATACCTACTAATTTCGAATTGGATTTGTTTTTTTTTTCATATTCACGGATTTGATCGGATTAAAGTTAATTTGTCTAAAACAAATTAACTACTAATCTACTTAATTTGTCTAAAACCGCCCATAAGTTTTTAATAACTGCCATGCAAGTTATGCTATACAAAATCAAGGTGATCATGATACCTACCGTTTTATATCAAGGAGTCGACAAAAAAATAACTCGATAATTAACTTTTATTTTTTGTTCAAAGCTAAGAAGGTAAAATTGTTTATAAAATTCGCAAATTATAGTTTAAACGATTGGTAATTGAACTTGACTTCGAGTTAACCTTTGGTTATTTGCAAGTAGCGACAGGAAGGAAAAAATATTTAACCTCAGCCTTGATCCATAAATACTTATGATCCACTAATCATAATAATGAACCGCCTACATTTTAACCGACTTCCAAAAAAAGAGGAGTTTATCAATTCGGATTATGTTTTTTTCTGTGTGTATGTCACCAGATATTTCCGATTGCAATTATTATTTCTGTTGTTTTTTTGTGTCTACATTACCAGACATCTCCGCCCGTCTGAGTTCCGATAGCAATGATTATTTTTCTATTAGATAGATTAATAGTTTAGCCTCTAGTTGGTCCCATAAAAAGTTAGTAAAAATGAACACATGTAGGTAGGTAAGTAAATTAAATAAAGTATCTAACTTTGTCTGTCTGTAACGCTTTCATGCCTAAATAACCACTGAACCTATTTCGATGAATTTTGATATAGAGATAGATGGAACCTTGAGGGACATAGGCATACTTTTGATCCCGACCGATATTCCCGCGGGGTCAGAACATACCTCTGCGGGTGAAACCGCGGGAGCGTTGCTAATTTATAATAATATTTGTAGGATTTTTATCCAGGTCTTAAAAGGAAAATTCAAAATACTAGAAACAATAATTGTTGATCAAAGCAACTGTCTGATCCAGGCACAACTCCAGTGAGGTTCTTCACATATCTACTTACTTACCTACCTGACTAATTGGATAAAAATATTTTATTTTACTTATTAAAAGAGAGTGAGCATACTTCAGAGGGAGAGAGACTGAAGATTTTTTGTCGGCCGATTTAGAGATTGAAAAATAATGTATTTTTTTGGAATCTATGAAGAATATGTCAATAATGAAGTCATTAGAGCAAATACATTTATGCCATAAGTCCTATTACAGCCATGAATATTCCCCGTACGTTTTTTTTGTTTTTTTTTTTTTTCATTTTCTAATTTAAAACAATAATAAAAAAAAAACAGAAAAATTAGAATACCAATGAAAAAAAAAACAATACTTAGTGGGTCATGGCTGATTTAGGACTTATGGCATAAACATATATTTTTTTTTTTTATATTTATCAATGGAGGAAATAGTCGACTACGTTTATAAATCCCCGCGCGACCTGCAAGACCATTGTTACATGGTTCAAACGTCGAGGTAAGAAAAAATAATAATACGCGATTAAGACCCGGGAAAATGTAACTATGTTAACAAATCGTGTGAATTTAAAAAGTTTACGTTTAAAAAGTTTCATAGAGAAAAGAGTAGCTAGACTGTCTCTTGAACCGATAAAGAAATCTGTAATCTGCACCATCGCCCCTAACTCACCCTGAGGGTAACGTGGGGTAATTATTGTTCTACTTTGTGTATGAACCTGTTTCTTTTGTTGCCGACTGTACCTTGCTTGTCTTTACGTTTCGCTAATGTAATGGTACTGTTGTGAACAGAATGCTATTTGACATTTTAATGTTAGATACGGTTTTTAATTCTCAGGCTTTGTGTTGTTCGTATTTGAGTCGGTTTTCTGTGAGTAATTGGGGAAGTAATTGCTTTTTTTATAATAATTCGAATTAAAGAGATCTTGATATTTTTGTCTGAAAAATTATGGAGAAATAAAAATATTTGTAGAAGTACACACTTAATAATATTATACACTGGGAAAAAAAACAGGTGATTTTTAGGTTAATTTTGCCGACTTATTAGGTGAAACGCAGACATTCGACTAAGTAGGCTAATTCTACCTAGTGCACTTGGTAAAGCAAAAGTCGGTAAAATTTACCTAGTCCACCCTTAACCAACTTATTAGGTAAACACTATGATTTGGTAATTAACCTACTTATTAGGTAATGGAATATTCATATTCATATTCATTATACATGGTAAAATCAACCTACTCACTGGGTATATCGACCCTACTATAAAGGTATGACTAACCTACTTGATAGGTAATATACACCTACTCGCTAGGTAGTTCTAGCCTACTAAATAGGTACCATTAACCTACTCACTGGGTATACTCCCCAAGTGAATAGGTACCATTAACCTACCCACTGGGTGTACTCACCAAGTGAGTAGGTTAATGGTACCTATTTAGTAGGCTAGAACTACCTAGCGAGTAGGTGTATATTACCTATCAAGTAGGTTAGTCATACCTTTATAGTAGGGTCGATATACCCAGTGAGTGGGTTAATGGTACCTATTTAGTAGGCTAGAACTACCTAGCGAGTAGGTGTATATTACCTATCAAGTAGGTTAGTCATACCTTTATAGTAGGGTCGATATACCCAGTGAGTGGGTTAATGGTACCTATTTAGTAGGCTAGAACTACCTAGCGAGTAGGTGTATATTACCTATCAAGTAGGTTAGTCATACCTTTATAGTAGGGTCGATATACCCAGTGAGTAGGTTAATGGTACCTATTTAGTAGGCTAGAACTACCTAGCGGGTAGGTGTATATTACCTATAAAGTAGGTTAAAAATACCTTAATAGTAGGGTGGATACACCCAGTTAGTGGGTTAATGGTACCTATTTAGTAGGCTAGAACTACCTAGCGGGTAGGTGTATATTACCTATAAAGTAGGTTAAAAATACCTTAATAGTAGGGTGGATACACCCAGTTAGTGGGTTAATGGTACCTATTTAGTAGGCTAGAACTACCTAGCGGGTAGGTGTATATTACCTATAAAGTAGGTTAAAAATACCTTAATAGTAGGGTGGATACACCCAGTTAGTGGGTTAATGGTACCTATTTAGTAGGCTAGAACTACCTAGCGGGTAGGTGTATATTACCTATAAAGTAGGTTAAAAATACCTTAATAGTAGGGTGGATACACCCAGTTAGTGGGTTAATGGTACCTATTTAGTAGGCTAGAACTACCTAGCGGGTAGGTGTATATTACCTATTAAGTAGGTTAAAAATACCTTAATAGTAGGGTGGATACACCCAGTTAGTAGGTTAATGGTACCTATTTAGTAGGCTAGAACTACCTAGCGGGTAGGTGTATATTACCTATAAAGTAGGTTAAAAATACCTTAATAGTAGGGTGGATACACCCAGTGAGTAGGTTAATGGTACCTATTTAGTAGGCTAGAGCTACCTAGCGGGTAGGTGTATATTACCTATAGAGTAGGTTAATGATACCTATTTAGTAGGTTGCTAGTACCTATTCAGTTGGTTTAAACTACCTAGCGGGTAGGTGTATATTACCTATAAAGTAGGTTAAAAATACCTTAATAGTAGGGTGGATACACCCAGTTAGTGGGTTAATGGTACCTATTTAGTAGGCTAGAACTACCTTGCGGGTAGGTGTATATTACCTATAAAGTAGGTTAAAAATACCTTAATAGTAGGGTGGATACACCCAGTTACTAGGTTAATGGTACCTATTTAGTAGGCTAGAACTACCTAGCGGGTAGGTGTATATTACCTATAAAGTAGGTTAAAAATACCTTAATAGTAGGGTGGATACACCCAGTTACTAGGTTAATGGTACCTATTTAGTAGGCTAGAACTACCTAGCGGGTAGGTGTATATTACCTATAAAGTAGGTTAAAAATACCTTAATAGTAGGGTGGATACACCCAGTGAGTAGGTTAATGGTACCTATTTAGTAGGCTAGAGCTACCTAGCGGGTAGGTGTATATTACCTATAGAGTAGGTTAATGATACCTATTTAGTAGGTTGCTAGTACCTATTCAGTTGGTTTAAACTACCTAGAGAGTAGGTTGCTGGTACCTATTTAGTTGGTAAGAAGTACCCAATCACTAGGTAGTCCTAACTATCTTAATTGGTACTATTAACTGACTAAATTAGGTAATATCAACCTAGCCGCTAGGTAGCACAAACTATCTCGATTTTTAATGGGTCAGTTCTCACCGAAATGGCAGCGGCCGGCAGTAGTTGTGAGCAGTTTCAGTGCTAAAATTTGCAAATTACAGCAGCATTAATTATAGCAGTTGTGAGCAGTTTTAACTCCTCACAACTACTGCCGGCCGCTGCCATCTCTATGAGAACTGACCCATTAAAAATATTTGTGCTACCTTGCGATTACGGTGATACTATTACCTATTTAGTTTATAGTACCAATTAAGTTGATAAGGGCTACCTAGTAATTAGATAGATACTCTTATGTTGGGTTTTATAAAGGCCCGTTATATCAAATATCCGACCTAAGTATATAATATTAAGGGGCTTTTATAAAACCCAGCCTAAACGAACTAAATAGGTACTTATCATACTCTACTTCCGAGACAGTTTAAACCAACTGAATAGATCTTAGCAACCTACCTTACACATAGCTCTAAACGTACTAAGTAGGCACCTATAACCCATTCACCAAGCAGAAACGATGCTGAAAGCAAACAAATATTTATGTTACAATTTATTTAAAATCATATAACAGTAATTATTTTGAAACAGTAACTTAAATGTTTTACCTTATAATTATGTACTTGGCTACATAATCTATGTACTTATTAAAGTAATTCACAATAACTTAAATTACAAACTATAACAATGACTATATTTTTACAGTTACTACAAGTTATAACTTGTAACTAATATTGGCTACATTATCACGATGTATTATCGCCTTCATTGGGTGTTTCTTTGAGAATGTGCATATTCGGCTATTTCAAATAAAGCTGCGACAATGTACACATAAACTGTTCTTTACATACTTTTTATATAGTTTAATAAGTTTTATTTAAACATAATCTATGCACAGTCAGATGTCACAAATGTAAATAAGTAACTAAAAAACCTAGTAAGTAATCAATGTTTGTAGAAGGGACAATGATAATATTATTCATTTAATTATTAGAAAGCAAAGTATTTTTTTGAAAATGGTAATTATATCTAAGGACGAATGGTAATTATTACTAAGGAAACGTAATTAGATAATTTAATATGGGAATTAGAAATAGAACAAAAATATGAATCAATTATTAATTTATTTTCACTATATATATTATTTCACTAAATATATAATAGTAAGTAATTAACATAATTATTTATTTATATTGTATAATGTTTATTGCTGAGGGCAAGTTTTAATGGAAAGGAGGTTGCTGTAGACTTTTATAAAATTTTGTTCTTGGACTTTTGTAAATTACCTAACAAAGTATTTTTAAATATTTTAATAATAATTACTACCCAGTCCTACTACTACCCAGCCCTACTACTACCCAGCCCTACTACTACTCAGCCCTACTACTACCCAGCCCTACTACTACCCAGCCCTACTACTACCCAGCCCTACTACTACCCAGCCCTACTACTACCCAGCCCTACTACTACCCAGCCCTACTACTACCCAGCCCTACTACTACCCAGCCCTACTACTACCCAGCCCTACTACTACCCAGCCCTACTACTACCCAGCCCTACTACTACCCAGCCCTACTACTACCCAGCCCTACTACTACCCAGCCCTACTACTACCCAGCCCTACTACTACCCAGCCCTACTACTACCCAGCCCTACTACTACCCAGCCCTACTACTACCCAGCCCTACTACTACCCAGCCCTACTACTACCCAGCCCTACTACTCTACCCAGCCCTACTACTACCCAGCCCTACTACTACCCAGCCCTACTACTACCCAGCCCTACTACTACCCAGCCCTACTACTACCCAGCCCTACTACTACCCAGCCCTACTACTACCCAGCCCTACTACTACCCAGCCCTACTACTACCCAGCCCTACTACTACCCAGCCCTACTACTACCCAGCCCTACTACTACCCAGCCCTACTACTACCCAGCCCTACTACTACCCAGCCCTACAGCCCTACTACTACCCAGCCCTACTACTACCCAGCCCTACTACTACCCAGCCCTACTACTCTACCCAGCCCTACTACTACCCAGCCCTACTACTACCCAGCCCTACTACTACCCAGCCCTACTACTGCCCAGCCCTACTACTACCCAGCCCTACTACTACCCAGCCCTACTACTACCCAGCCCTACTACTACCCAGAAGTACGTTGTTCACGTAACGCCACGCGATGTGCACGTTTTGAGAGAAACACCCCATTACAGAGTTCGTGACAGAACGCACCACTACATTCCACTTGTGTACAGTCGAGGAAACTGAATTACGCCTTTAGTCGCTGAGTACCTAAAACGCAGTCCGCCAATGTCGCGTTATGCCTAGACCTAACAAGATATTGGCATATTGCTATTTAGACCGATTGCGTTTTAGTTGAAAGAAAGTGCCAGACTATATGCTTGGCATCTGGTCTGCGCCCGCCTTTAAGATATATTCGCGGAATGAAAAGGCTGACCAGCTTTGAAATAAATTAATTTATGCGTTTCAAGCACATGTTCCCTTTTTATCTGTGGACCATGTAGTGAAATGACATTCATTGTGACGGAATGTGTCATACTCGGTCGATAAAGCAAATACCAATAACTTATATTGAGCAAAGAAAACCAACCTTTTCATTCTGCGATAGTACAATGATGTATGAAATTGCCTTCGCTATTGGAAGACAGAGCGCACCGCTACATTAAAGTTGTGTACATTTGTACATAAGTCAAATAAATAATTTATAATATATACATCGTTAAGGGTATAGCCTGGGAATGTCCAAAAAAGCATAATACTCGTCTAACAAGTAATATGCCGTTACCTCCTAGTTCAAATAAAGTGAACTTGAGCTACACTATGCGCTACAAATAATACAACGGTAAGAACCATTTTTTGAAATCATAGATATAACTCCAGGGGCGATATTGAAGCCAGCGCAACTTGAACAGTGGGCTCAATATGAGTTGTGTACATTTGTACATAAGTCAAATAAATAATTTATAATATATTATACATCGTTAAGGGTAGTCGCTGAAGGATCCCTGCTCTGCTATAACATAATTAAAATTGAATTAAGAGGATATCCTCCTACCTGTCGCGTGACCCATGCAAAAAACTTAAATTCGAGCCGCCCGCCGTAGTCTCCTATCTCCTCCACCAAATTTAAACCTATATAAATATTTATTCTAATATACAGTAATGAAGAAGTGTTACTATGCCTCTATGTTTTGTTTTAATTGATGACTGGTTTTGTTAATTAACTAGAGACTCCTATATAACGCTCTTTACCATCGTCTGTAAGAGTTAAGTAAACAAAAATAAGAAAAAAAACAGAGGCATAGAAAAACTATTAAGTAATGTATATTAGAAAATGTATTTATATAGATTTAAAGGCAATTAAAAGGGGGACTACAGCGGTTCGAATTCAAGTTTTTTGTATGGGCCGCACGCCAGGTAGCATATTCTCTTAAATAATTCCTCCAAACAGCATGATCCTGCAGCAACGCCGAGAGAAAGACGCGACACTATCCGCTACAAATAATACAACGGTAAGAACCATTTTTTGAAATCATAGATATAACTCCAGGGGCGATATTGAAGCCAGCGCAATTTGAACAGTGGGCTCAGTATGAGTTGTGTACATTTGTACATAAGTCAAATAAATAATTTATAATATATTATACATCGTTAAGGGTAGTCGCTGAAGGATCCCTGCTCTGCTATAACATAATTAAAATTGAATTAAGAGGATATCCTCCTACCTGTCGCGTGACTTATGCAAAAAACTTAAATTCGAGCCGCCCGCCGTAGTCTCCTATCTCCTCCACCAAATTTAAACCTATATAAATATTTATTCTAATATACAGTAATGAAGAAGTGTTACTATGCCTCTATGTTTTGTTTTAATTGATTACTGGTTTTGTTAATTAACTAGAGACTCCTATATAACGCTCTTTACCGTCGTCTGTAAGAGTTAAGTAAACAAAAATAAGAAAAAAACAGAGGCATAGAAAAACTATTAAGTAATGTATATAAGAAAATGTATTTATATAGATTTAAAGGCAATTAAAAGGGGGACTACAGCGGTTCGAATTCAAGTTTTTTGTATGGGCCGCACGCCAGGTAGCATATTCTCTTAAATAATTCCACCAAACAGCATGATCCTGCAGCAACGCCGAGAGAAAGACGCGACACTATCCGCTACAAATAATACAACGGTAAGAACCATTTTTTGAAATCATCAAATACCTGCATTACCTAGGTAGCAAGTCAACATTTTATATTATTAACAGTCTTAGTTAACAGTGGAAATATTAAGTTCGGTCAACACTTGATTCACCCCTAGAATGGTCTTATCATTCGGCAAATAAATTTTAAAAAACCCTCGTTGAATGAGAAGCCATACGTGTTCGCACTCCAACGGATACTTTAGGTCAAATGCAAAAAAGATCTTGAAGCACATTTGAACAGCATCTAAAATATTATTGTACCTGTATAAAGGTGCATCGACGTAAACGTATGCACTTGTCACAGCAGCCCAACTGCTGCCAACAGCAATAACTAGGGGTTGAATAGAAGTTCCCTTGGAGTGTTTTCGTTGTTGCAGAATAGTTTCTTCTCCATCGGCGAGAGAGTTAAAAAGCGAGATGAATGTCCTAGCTGCTTCCGCTCTCGACGCTCTTTGGCCTTTCGCATTTACTTTTCCACCCGAAGAAAATAGATATGGTAGCAGCAACAGTGCAGTTTCAGTCTCACTTCCTAAAACAATAATGAAATGTTAAACAAAATCCATATCAATGATCTGAATAATAATATCATAGTATGAAAATGATGATATCAAAACCTACCTAACTTAAGTATCTTTTCCAGTATGTGCTTCTGAGTTTTGTCCCTGAGTTTCGAGTATTTCTCTTTAGCCTTCATAATAATAGCTTGTTCATGTTTTTGTAGCTCTCCAGCCAGGACAGTGTCATCGCGGACCAATGACGAACTTTCTTCGAAGTCTAAATCAATTAGATGTGTTGCGATTGCTTGATTTTTCAATACAGGGAATTTTTTAAGATATTCTTCTGTAGAGTGTCGATTTGCCAAGACAGCGAAACGCTCTTGTCTACTTTTCTTCCAGGCGTCTCGAAGATAGTCTGTGATTTCGTTACCCTGAAAGTCTTCAACAATGTTTAGGCAACTTTCGCGGTCTGCATCTGTAATCTCTGTTGCAGTTATTTCTGATGAATCAGAGCTAGTGCCTCCCTTTTTTGTAAAAGAAATTATGTTTTTAGAACGCAACTTTTTTCGTTCGTTATTCCAATTATCCCAAAGGCAACCATAGTATCGTCTACCTTTTGAAGGTAGCTGGCGACTGCCAAACGATTGCCTGTTTGCGGTTAAGTCTGTTCCTACTGAAAAATAGTAGAATTTCTTGTCTTCCTCGGGAAACAGTTCTATGACATATTGAGCCCACTGTTCAAGTTGCGCTGGCTTCAATATAGCCCCTGGAGTTATATCTATGAGATGTGTTACGACGCATCTAGCTAAGGAGCATCTTTCCGTTTTAGTAAGACGTGTGCTGGATAGCAGTGGTGTAAGGCGGATTTGTTCCTTTAATAGTTTCTTTAATGGATTGCTGCGATCGTGCGTATCTTCTGCGCTACTCTCCGAAGGTACAAACGATATTGTAGTAGTAGCGGAACTTGTTGAAAAAGCCTCCTCTGCCTGAAACAATGATTATTTTAAATTTGGTTAACAAGAAGGTGATTTTGTTTCATATTAATGTCGTTTTCTCATTTGTGACACGGTAGTATGTACCTACAGTCGAGGTCAAATATATATTTACAATTGAGTGTTTCAAAAATACCTTTACATTTAAATAAAGTCAGTTTACGGACGATAGTTTAACGTGACAACAGGCGGTCACCAATACAAATACTGACCGCGCCCGACGTTGCTTCGGGTCGGTGGTCGGTCACCTCGGTGATCGGACGACCCATACCAACCCCCCTCGCTCCCCTCCGCAGTATATCTGTCCCTGTACCGCTCAGTATATCTTTGACCTCACCTGTACGTAATCCTTCGTGCGCGAGTCCGACTCGCACTTGACCGGTTTTTTAATCTAGGCCGACCACCACCACTCAGGCACCATAGTTATTCATTCACATGCATACCTAATACATTAAATTTAGAGAATGCAAACTTGAAACCAGGACCGCAGCGACGACAAAAGTTATGGTGGTGACATCACACATTATGCTGGCCACAGATGATCCAGTATACTTGTGCAAACCAGCTACCCATCTCATCTCTTACTTCGTAACAGAATTTGACGGGTAGCTGGTTTGCGCAAGTATACTTGCATCGTCTGTGGCCAGCATTACATGACTTGTCCAATGTCGAAGAGAATGTTAGTATAGAAATAAATTTACCCCATGCACTAGTTTTTCCTTCCATGCCAACCAGCAGACACGAAATTTGGTACGAAGGCCCACTGAAGGTATAAGAACCTTCAAGTCATCGAGCAATAGATTTGGCAGCGCCTCTAAATCCACTTTCTCATCTGAAATATTTGACTGGGTTTATACCATAGGTATGTTGTCGTCAAAACTAAACGTTTATGTGAAAGTTTGGGTACCGTCCTTAACGCATAACTTTTTTGATCCTAAATACAAAAGGTCGAAAATATATGGCATAATTACAAAACGCATAATATTTATAAGGCATAAACTAAAAAAAGCATAAACTCTTTTGGCATAATTTCAATTGGCATAACATACAGAAGGCATAAACAAATAATTCCTAATACTCACAAAGCATAACATACGAAGCGCATAACATTCTAAAAGCCTAACATCAAATACCATAACCTACAAAACGCATAACATACAAAAAGTAAGTATAACATACTAATATTCAAAACTCATAAAAAAACTGTCTATGGAAACATTGTTTCTGGAGCTCCTCTCAATCGATTGGCATCATAAAAAGTGGGGGTTAATAGAATACCACTACCATTCAAAAAAAAAACTAAGTTTTTTTTACTATTATTTTTTTCGAAAATTCAAAAAAAAAAATTAAATCTCTTTACGTTTCCTATGTTTTTCTACCATATTCCATAAAAAATAAAAAAAAAATTCAATGTTTTTCTTTGGTACACCCCGACCCAATATTGTCAGATCAGTTAATGTATTATATTACTAGCTGACCCGACAGACGTTGTCCTGCCCGTTATATATAAAAAAACCTACAACCCTACCCTACTACTACCCTATCCTACTACTACCCTACCCTACTACTACCCTACCCTACTACTACCCTACCATAACCTACTACTACCCTACCCTACTACTACCCTACCAATACGACTTTCTAATATTTATCTATCTCAATACCAAAATTCATCAAAATCGGTTCAGCATTTTTATATTATGCCTTATGAAATTATGCTAATTGAGTTATGCCTTATGAAATTATGACAAAAAAGTTTATGCGAAGTGTGGCAAACCTCATCACGTGCGACTACAGGGGCTCTAAAGTACTGTTTTCCAAGTGTCAGCAGTACTTTAGAGCCCCTGTAGTCGCACGTGATGAGGTTTGACAAAAAAATTGTCTATGGAAACATTGTTCCTGGAGCTCTTCTCAATCGATTGGCATCATAAAAAGTGGAGGTCAATAGAATACCACTACCACTCGATTTTTTTCCAAGTGTCAGCAGTACTTTAGAGCCCCTGTAGTCGCACGTGATGAGGTTTGACAAAAAAACTGTCTATGGAAACATTGTTTCTGGAGCTCCTCTCAATCGATTGGCATCATAAAAAGTGGGGGTTAATAGAATACCACTACCATTCAAAAAAAAAACTAAGTTTTTTTTACTATTATTTTTTTCGAAAATTCAAAAAAAAAATTAAATCTCTTTACGTTTCCTATGTTTTTCTACCATATTCCATAAAAAAAAAAATTCAATGTTTTTCTATGGTACACCCCGACCCAATATTGTCAGATCAGTTAATGTATTATATTACTAGCTGACCCGACAGACGTTGTCCTGCCCGTTATATATAAAAAAAACCTACAACCCGGGTAGGGTTGTAGGTTTTTTTATACTACCCTACCCTACTACTACCCTACCCTACTACTACCCTATCCTACTACTACCCTACCCTACTACTACCCTACCCTACTACTACCCTACCCTACTACTACCCTACCCTACTACTACTACCCTACCATAACCTACTACTACCCTACCCTACTACTACCCTACCAATACGACTTTCTAATATTTATCTATCTCAATACCAAAATTCATCAAATATGTGTAAAAGTTTAAGTGTGATGCCGTGACCAAGGGAAATAGGTATTGATTTTTATATAATAAGATATAGATTAATAATATTATTTCTTAAGTTTAGAGTATGTAAAATATCTTCTGACATATTATCAATAGAATTAATTATTCATTTAATAGAATTATTTAATAGAAATAGTTTTTTTATTTATTACAATTTGATATTTGACATTAAATTAGCATGCCTCGGACATAGATTTTTTTTGTATATTTGCCTTGAATATTTGTACGCTATAGGTATCATGCATGATACAATAAGGAAAGTAAATTAATGCTTTTAGGATTTGATTTTAAGTACGCAATTCATACTAAGTCAGCATGGGAACTACAGCCTTTTGCTCTTTCAAACTAAGAGGAGGCCTGTGTCCAGCAATGGGTAAATAAGTTGGAGATGATGATAAAAGCTCTCTGCAGTTCCATAGGTACTGACTCAGTTTGACTCGTATGGTGGACTTTTTAACAATCACACAAAACAATTTAAGTCATTTATAGTCAGTCATACACAAACACATTATAAAAACAGAGCCATAGTTAGCGTTGCCATCTCTAAAAATCAAAAAGCCGGACAAAGCCGAACGCTAAGAAAAACAGGATTTTTGACAAATATTATCAAGTAAAACACATATTAAAAAGCCTGACTTTTGAGTCTCAAAGTTTAAATGATCTACCCTTATTGATTTTTACCGTCAATATTTTGTAGGTTGTGAAAGCCTAACAAAAGCCGGACGGGCCGGATAAGAGGTCAAAAAGCCTAATACTGTCCGGCTTTATCCGGACGGATGGAAACGCTAGCCAGCAATAGTAACAAAAAGCGCACACACAAATGCAGTTAACCATTCAGCATAAATACACATACACCACTTAATTTTAAGTAAAAAGAAAAATTCCTACCTTTAAATATGTCTATTAATTCATCAGGCATAAGCCAACTTCTTAGTAAATCTTCTACGCTGGTATGTGCTGTATTTGGGTTTTGCATGTCTGAAAAGGACTTCTATGGTTCCATGCCAACCAGCAGACACGAAATTTGGTACGAAGGCCCACTGAAGTTTGACTCAGTTTGACTCGGCTGGTGGACTATCTAAAAATCACACAAAACAAAAAGTTATATATTTTGCCTAATAGGTACTGTACTTTGAAGTTATACGGAGTGGTTATTTGTTTTGGACTTATTTTTAAGTACATTACTTAAAATATACGTGAAAATCAGCTCGGAGAATTAACGTGAGGTAAGTAATTTTTTTATGTATCTTGATGACCCGATATCTCAGAATTGGCCGTCGCAGCAGGCTAGCGAGTAGGCATGCGTTCTTTGTACATACTAACACTACTCAATCGACTTGCAATACTTTATGGATTTTAAATTAGGTAGGTACTAATTTAAAATCCATAAAGTATTGCAAATAATTTTATACCAACCGCTCCATAACTTCAAAGTAGGTACAAGTGTTTGTTGCGATCCCAAACTTTAAGCCGTATTCAGAAAGAAATCTGGAAACTTATAAGCGCTTACCAGCGCTTGTCAGCGCTGGTCCGTTCTACACAAAGGAAGTAGGTTGGCAGGCAGACCAAGCAAAATGTCGGACTCATCGGACGATGATTTGACGTCAGCAGCCCAGCGCGTGTTGAAGCTTGTCGGAACTTGTCGGCACCGATCAGTCAAGCGCCGGTAAGCGCTTATAAGTTTCCAGCTTTCTTTCTGAATAGGCCTTCTGAACAGCCTTAGGCAACGTTTTTTCAATTGTCGCGAAGTATTTATGTATGCAGTATTTTAGTAAATAAGCACATGGACACAGTAGGAGTCAAGAAAAAAAGAATAGGTACAGGAATAGGTACCTATAGGCAAACAAGCTTGTCCCGCCCGCGTTGATTTCACACAAACCGCTGCCATGCCATTGCCACACAAACAATTTTACACAACAAAAAATGGCGCGCTCTCACCGCGTCACGAACAAGCGAACCTTGATCACGAAAACGTTTGAAGCACTTATGATAAGATTATATTGAGGACAATCACTTACTTATGCGTAGAGTTTTCTTTTCTTTCTTTCGTCTTGCGCGTCGCAAAGTAAGTGAGTGCAAGATGGCGGCCGAGCCGCGGCCGGCGCGGCGGCCGCACAGTGACCAAAAATCAAGAAGTAGCGGGACGATAATCAATGGTTATGGATTTTTGTTTTTATGATAGTAAAAATTGTAAAATTGATCTATTATAATCATAGATCGGATTTTGGGTGCTGTTTTAGACGTTGTCACTAACATGGATATGACTTTCCGGAATTGTTAATTCCGTAATTCCGATATTTCTTTTTAAACTTTACAAAAATATTAAATGTATTGTATGTATGTATGTAATGTAATGTAATGTATAGAGATGGGCCGACTAGTCGCCGACTAGTCGGGAAAGCCGACTAGTCGGCAAATTATGCTGACTAGTCGTCAACAAACAATTATGCAATAAAAGTTAGAAGTTAGAAGGTGGGTAGTCTGAAAAACGTAAACAAAACACGTCATAGCCTACATACATCATCTAAACATCATACATCTAAAATGTCATAACTATGCCGCAGCTCCATAATTTTTTTTCCATCCTTTATTTTTATTTCAACTATTTTTTGGAAGTTTCGCTACAGCTTTCAAAGTGCAAATTTATCCAAAAAATACCAACAATCCAAATAACCCAAATTAACCCAAATATCTCGGAATTATATTGATCTGCATTGCCGACTAGTCGGCCGACTAGTCGGAAAATTTGGAACCGACTATTCGGCTAGTCTGCTAGTCGGCAGAACCCCTAGTCGGCCCATCTAATGTATTGTAAATGTATCGTAGAAATTGTACTATTAATTTAAAAAAAAAACAAGATTTTTTTAATTGAATGCATAAAACTTACTGAGTCATTTTCGTACTTGCAATTTCGCAATTTTAAGTTAACAATATCCATAAGTTGAACAAAAAAAGTATTTTGAAGACAGCGGCCATAAACATTGTCGCTATTGTCGGCAATATTACAAAGGCGGCGCCAAGGTATGTTTGTTTATTTTTCTTCGAGCAATTGTTGGAAGTTGCTTATACTAAATACCTATTTGTATATATTTATACCTATTTATTATTCCGTTATTCCTATGGGAAAAGTGAAACTGCAATTTAAGCTCATTCGCTTACTTCGGTTTGTTGAGTGCAGTCTATCCGTGTGTTTTATGCTATTGAGCGGTTTTTGGAGCGGTGTTGGTCTAGTGGTAGATACCCCGGCTTTCATTCTGAGAGTCGTGGGTTCGAATCCAGGCCGACCGCGCACCAATGTCTTTTTCTTTAAGAAAAAGGTATGTGCGCTAATAACATCGCTCTTACGGTGAAGGAAAAACATCATGAGGAAACCAATACGTCCTAGGACTCACCACGGTCCGAAGACATGGGATATTCAGTGTTTTCTATGTATCATATGTATGTATTTACAAAAAAAAAGTATAATATGTAGTATATCCGTTGTCTAGTACCCATAGTACAAGCCTAGTGCTTAGTTTGGGGCTAGATTGCGCTGTGTGTAACGTCGTGCAATATTTATTTATTATTTATTTATTTATTGTTAATTGACCCCTGCTTGTTACTTGGATTTTGGATTTCACTGCAAAACTTGACATTTTGGCTACTAAACGGACTACGATTATTGCAACTGGATTGAATATCTTTGACATTTGTCGAACTTTGGGTGAGTAGATTTTTTATATATTGTAATAGAATAAATAACATAGCCTATAATCAAGAAACTTACACGAATAACTGTAAGTTTCTTGCCTATAATTTGTTGTTAAAAAGAGTGTAGAATTTATTTTCTTCATTCCTACAAAACAACTTATAGATATTATGGATTAGGCTGATTTCGTCCCGAAATATCGAGATAATTTGAATCTAAAAGTAGCTACAACACTATCTAGACCCGGAGTTTTAATAAAAATGATCATCAGATTTCTATTTTCAACTTGGTAATTCTTAAGTAAAACTGGATATTGGGCGTTACCATGATCTTTTCTCGTTATTTAATTTGTTGTTTTGTTGCGCAAAAAAATAGAGTATTTTTTTCCTAGACTATTAAGAAAAAACACAGAAAACAAAAAAAACTTTTTCTGTGATTTTTTTTATTATTTGTGTTTTTTTTTTAATTAATTCATTTATTTTTGATTAGCTGACGAATTAAATCCTGCAATAAGTAGATCATGGTAAGGGTCAAATTTCAAAATTCGCTTCCAAGTAATTACATAGTTGTTAAATTCCGCAATGGCAACTATTCAGCTCGCACACCGAGGTAGATGGTGCGTAGCGCACTCAGGAAAGCTTGAAATAGAACAATTTAAATGTTGAGAGGTACAAAAATTTACTTCCCATTTTAACCAACTCTGTCAATTTGTAAGGAAAGTTGTAAATAAATAAAAAGGAAAGTTGTATTTTTGTATTATTTTCTCAACAATAATTCCATGTCGAGGGAACATTTTTGGTTTTAGTAATACATAAATTGTTATATTTCAAGCTTTGCTGGATTGTCTCTACCCTACCGTTGTAAGGAAATACTGGCTGAAAAATAAATGTTTTTAAACAAGTATTTGAAAATGTTTGTTTCACAAACATGCTTTGGGTGTGTTTTCTCTTAATTGTGATAATTATTTATACTTAGAACAGATTTTATCCATTGTTTGTATATTAAATAAAGAAATATAAACATTAAACCCTTTTAATTTATATGTGTGTTTTATTTATTTCTGCCGGATAACTCTAACCTGTAAACAGAATCTCATTTTAAATTTTGAAGATTATTTTTTTCTTTAAAATATTTCTAGTAAATATGCCTTAAGCAATAAAAATAAATGATGATGATGATGATGATGATGATGAGACTTTAGATAGTGATAGTACCCGTGATTTCGACACCTATCCTTATTCGAAATCCCAATCACGATGAAATTCCAAGACGCGGAATTTTTCTCGGAATTTTTTTGGTCGTATCCATACTTTTGATGTCGCATTTTTGAAACGGCACCCAAAAATCCGATCTATGATTATAATTTATATATAGGTAGGTATATAACAATTTATTTTACATAATTTCACAAAATATATACCTATCTTAGTTACACTTAACTCTCTTCACATTCACATAGTTCACTTTAAAAAGATTTTATGTTAGTATGTATGTAAAATGAATAAATAAACAAGTTAATAAAGTTAAGTTAAGTTATAACTTTATTAAAATTGAACAGATCTTCATTTTTCACTGAAGTACCACCTTCTAAAAAAATACTTTTTGGTCACCGTGGGCCGACCGGCTCGGTCGTTCAGCGAACGACGCGAGCGCCTCTCTCGGGGCTAATACGAAATATTAAAAGCCAAATTCGTATCGTAGGTACCGTCCCGCTCACTCGTATTAAATAATATTAGCCTGAGCGAGACGGCATGATACGAAGTTCGAATATAGTGACTTTGTTGTCGACTATTTTATTCAAAAAGCAAAACGTAAAAGCTTTTAAAATTATGTATTAAAAAACTATACAATCCATAGTACTAATAATTGTCTGTCTGTCTGTTTGTCTGTTAGTTACCCATTTACGTTTAATTAAACCGTGCGCTGAACGATTTAGATCAGGGGTTCCCTAACTTATTTGAGCCGCGCCCCCTTTCGACCATAAAAAAAATCCGCGCCCCTCCCCGCCCTCCAGTCCAGATTATCAGGTCTGAATAAAAAAAAAAATCTTATTGCTTACTAGCTGACCCGACAGACGTTGTCCTGTCGTTTAGTATAAAAAAATAAAATTCATCAAAATCGGTTTAGCATTTTTTCTTTCATAAGAACCTACTCCTGACAATAGCAAACACAACAAAAAAAGAATTATCGAAATATGTCTCAAAGTTTAAGTGTGATGCCGTGACCAAGGGAAATAGGGGTTGATTTTTATATAATAGATATATATATATATAGATTGAAGTTTTACAAAGTCATACATAAGGTATTTGGTAAGTAAGTAAACATTCTCTCAGCGATCCCGTGTGGCCCGTGCCCCCTGGAACCCCTGGAAAGGGGTTCCAGGGGGCACGGCACTTAGGGAACCACTGATTTAGATGAAATTAGGTATGAAGTCTTCGATCAACAATATGGAGTGGATAGGTAGTTTTGAGACATTCGAAAGGACATAGCATAGAAAATCATATTATAATAATACCTATTATAACCTCACAACCCCGTTTTATAGTTAATTCATTCGAATGGGTTACATGTTTGTACTGGAAAACTGAAATTATTGTTTACGAATTTCTGTACTACCTATTTTGTTTCACGCTATTATTTGGATAGCGCGTGTGGCGTTATTATTTCTTGCTACTTACAAACAAATCCTTATAATTATCATATACCTACCTAGTTGTGTGAGTATAGACAACATCGTAACAAAATTCCCCGGGAACAACTAAGCGAAAAGTACAGCATGTTGACCCTTGCCTCTAGGCGAAAGCTTCTGCAAGGACAAATTCCGGTTTTAGAATACTAAATTCATTTATTAACACGTTCGCGTGAACAACTTCTTACGACGTCGTTTTAAATTAATTGTGAATCGGCGCAACGTCACCCGACGTCCTTTAACAGTAATACCTTATTTCGGTGGAACACCTTATGACGTCTAAAAAAAGAACAAAATCCTTTGGCACGTAGGTATTTTTTGCGCCGCAACAGAGACGATTCCTGATAATTAATTATGAATATTGCGGCGGAACGTGTGTAGACGTCGCAAAATTTTGTATGGGAAAATGCTGCGCCTGAGCAGTACAAATTATTTTGGAAGCTGCTCACGCGAATGTGTTAATGATAATGTACCTAGGTATCTATCAACTGTTCGTGATACGATAGAATACCATAAATGTGTGACTCGTTTGACGTCACGCATGCGCCGAGCTCACCGCCGGTCGAGATATTGTTGTATAGCTGCGCCCCACGGTTTCACCCGCGTTTGTCTCGATCCCTTTAAAATAGAGTAGACACTCGAATTCGGAATTAAGGTTAACGAAAAGTATGAAACGGGTGTGTCCCACTCGTCACCACCAGCGTCGTCCCCACTGGGGACGAGTGGGATTTTTTCTAAAAAAATATCCCATATGTCCCTACTGGGGACGAATGGGGTGTCACTTAGAAAACATCCCGTATGTCCCCACTGGTGACAAATGGGATTTTACTTAGGAGATATCCCAGTCGTCACCCCTAATAAAATTATTATTTAAAACTGTACCTTATAAATATAAAATTAATTAAAAGAAAGTATAATTGAACGATATGTATAATTTAAAATATTAAAAATTAAACAACCACAACTTTCTTCAAAATCAACAAGTTTTATTTGTATAGGTACATATAGGTTTAGAAGATTACAGCCAATCGAAGCAAAATTTTCATATAAAATAAATTTAAATCATATTATGAGAAAGTAGTGTTTACTGTAAAATACATCTTCACCTACTATGAATAATGATTATTTATCACTGATATCAACATTATTTACATAATTGAATAAACTATAACATTGGTTGTTTCCGTTTCTGAATAATCATCTTTACATTAGTAAATAAAATAAAAAAACTAAAAATAGATTTTACCTACTTGAATAGTTTGTCACATTACATATCACAGATCAACATTATTTACATAATTGACTATGTCCAATGAGTATAACCTATAAAATATATGAAAAAGAAATTAAAAAAAAAACCTTAAGAAATAGATTTTACCTACCTACTTGAATAGTTTCAGTATCAGCTCGCCGCACCGACACACCAAAGAATATTCAATTTTATTACATAGGTATTAAAATTGAATATTCTATGGAATCGCTTGTGTTCTGTGCGTTGTGGTCAAATAAAAGTAGGTAGGTAAAATCTATTTTGTAAGTTTTTTTATTTAATTTACTAATGTAAAGATGATTATTCAGAAACGGAAACAACCAATGTTATAGTTTATTCAATTATGTAAATAATGTTGATATCAGTGATAAATAATCATTATTCATAGTAGGTGAAGATGTATTTTACAGTAAACACTACTTTCTCATAATATGATTTAAATAACTGAAAATTTTGCTTCGATTAGGCTGTAATCTTCTAAACCTATATGTACCTATACAAATAAAACTTGTTGATTTTGAAGAAAGTTGTGGTTGTTTAATTTTTAATATTTTAAATTATACATATTATCGTTCAATTATACTTTCTTTTAATTAATTTTATATTTATAAGGTACAGTTTTAAATAATAATTTTATTAGGGGTGACGACTGGGATATCTCCTAAGTAAAATCCCATTTGTCACCAGTGGGGACATACGGGATGTTTTCTAAGTGACACCCCATTCGTCCCCAGTAGGGACATATGGGATATTTTTTTAGAAAAAATCCCACTCGTCCCCAGTGGGGACGACGCTGGTGGTGACGAGTGGGACACACCCGTATGAAACTCATAGTTTCCCTTCTCACCAAACTTTTTATAGTGAGTTGAGATAACGAGTGCCGATAAAAACGATGTGTTCACGCGTAATTTTTGCTCTACGGATGGCAGCAGAGGCTGCTGAAATAATCCGCCGCCGAAATCGACATCGACAGCTAGTTTTGCGGCGAAAAAGTTGTCGGTATCGGATTTAGTATTTTCGTCGTCTTACAAAACCGGCCTACATTTAAACAACACTTTCAGTGGCCTAAAGGGCATAAAACGGATAATATTGAAAACAAAGGTGAGTTTAAAAGTGACTTAAGTAGTAGACTACATTCTAAGATTTTGTTCAACCAAGTTATGATACCAACATTTGCATTAATTACCTAAATAACTAATTAAGTACACACTCACTTACCTAATCACTGGGAACGGTGTGCAAAACATCACCAACAAATAGCACCATTATCGATGAATCCTTGTCATTTACCAATTACCTACTTGCAAGAAGTAATGTAACTTGACCAGCCTTGACACAATGATACCTAATAGGTATATCAAGACTTCAGTCTTGCTAAATTAATGTAATTTAGACTCAGTTTATGATATTTCTGTTGTCTTGTACCTACAGATACAATCTCTCTTATTTTTTCAGGTTATATGTGCCCGCTATTGTATGCCAATGGTCATTTGATTACCAAAGGGTGATAAAATAAGTCTAGCTAAGAAAACCCTAGACATTATTAAAAACACCTTTGGGAGAATGAAGAACCAATGGCAATGTCTCTGTAAGCAGCAGGTATTACACAATAAACCTAAAAAATGTGTACGGCTTTGGAGTATTACACAATTTAACTTTGGACTTAAATGTGACAGCTTCAAGAGATACTGTAGGTATGTATCTATCTACTCATTGTCTGATTTTATTTCAACTATGACCAATTTACCATGAACTAGCATAACTCATATAAATCTCTCAATCTATTGCAGAACGTGAAACTAAGACCTATACAACTTTTAATATTCAAAATGTCAAAGCCATTTTTCAACTACCTAGTGTTAATCTTACAATTTTTATTTTCAGTTGGTCCAAGTTTCATCGGGTAGATACTTTGGCTCAGAGACTTCATGTTGCACGGAAACTGCCAGTAAGGAAGTATTAACTGTGATAGTTCATCGAGCTTACGATACGAATTTTCGTTTTGTACTATTGTAACTGGTACTAACCCTACAGAAGCTGGTTTTTCAGAGAACCACTTATTGTTGTTGGTGAGTAGGTACCTACCTTTTACCACACCTTTTATTATTCCAGAGTTCAAGTCTGTGGACTCACATTGTTATCCTTCTATAAAGAATGAGGTAGGTAGTAGAGTACCTCCTGTAGGTATCTCATGTTTGTAACAATTTTCTTATTATAATTGCAGAGGTCCAGGAAGATCTTCAGGTCAGGAGTGGAATAGACCGTCACCAACTCCAGCAATAGTTGAAGAGCTTGCGCCGGCCACTGAGGGGCACACACCCCGACCGAAGAACCTCTCCAAGACGACGAGGTGCATTAAGATCTCCTCAACGGCGGCTCCAAACAAGGAATACAGCTTTTCAAGAAGCGTCACAACATTTTCTTCATTCTGATGAAGAATGGAGAAAATTTTTGATGGAAACTCAACATGACAAAGATTAAAATGAGAAGGAGAGACTAAGACTTCGTGGTATTTACAATTTTATCTTTTTAAGTAAGTTTCCATGAAATAGACTGTGTTCTTTGCTTGTTAAGATAGAATAAGTATACTAATAGTATCTAGTTATGTTACCTATTATGTTCCTAAATTAGTAGATAGGTACCTAATTATGACAAAATAATAAAACTGAATAATATTTAAAACAGAGATTTATTTCATATATTACTATTTGTTCACTGTTTTTGTTTTTGTCGTGTTTTTTATATATTGTTTTACGTCCACTAGTGTTTAATTTACTATTTATTATTGTTTACTGCCTCTTTGGTCTGTTTTTATCACTAATTAAACACTAATATAGTTCTTAAATTCGAGTTTTTATTTTTGTACCAGTTCATTCACCGGCCAATAACAAAATTTCAGTTTTTTCACAATAAAATGCCTAATTTGCTAGTTATATAATGTTTTTACACACTGTCTACCGCTCTAATCTTAACTGGTTTTCTTTCACTACCTATTTGTTTGTTAAATAGGTACAAACATAAAAAATGTTTGTGTCCCAGTGTAACTACACTAATATCTTCGCCGTCTGAGGTCCGATCCGGACGCGGGAGGCACCACCAGGTAGAAGAGAGTCCCGGCCTCGATCCCACACCAAATCCCGACCTCCGTATCCCGAGCCTACAGCAGGAACCCACGCAAGTCTCCAGACCGTCAACAATGGCGGTCCCCAGACTTGCGGCGCCTGTATCTTCTGAACGGAAGCTCGTAGACCTTCGGGAGTTTCTGTGCCGGGTGCAGGAGAGGCCAGAGCATCCACCGGGACGCACTCCCGACCTCCCGGGAATGACGGGAACAAATCCGGGAAGTTTGCAAGTTCATTCACCGGCCAATAACAAAATTTCAGTTTTTTCACAATAAAATGCCTAATTTGCTAGTTATATAATGTTTTTACACACTGTCTACCGCTCTAATCTTAACTGGTTTTCTTTCACTACCTATTTGTTTGTTAAATAGGTACAAACATAAAAAATGTTTGTGTCCCAGTGTAACTACACTAATATCTTCGCCGTCTGAGGTCCGATCCGGACGCGGGAGGCACCACCAGGTAGAAGAGAGTCCCGGCCTCGATCCCACACCAAATCCCGACCTCCGTATCCCGAGCCTACAGCAGGAACCCACGCAAGTCTCCAGACCGTCAACAATGGCGGTCCCCAGACTTGCGGCGCCTGTATCTTCTGAACGGAAGCTCGTAGACCTTCGGGAGTTTCTGTGCCGGGTGCAGGAGAGGCCAGAGCATCCACCGGGACGCACTCCCGACCTCCCGGGAATGACGGGAACAAATCCGGGAAGTTTGACAGCTCGAAATTACACGTCACGTTCCAAAAATTTTCTTATTGAAAATTTTGTCACATATTTTTTTTATTTATTTAGGTCTGAGACCGATATGGCCAATTTGGAATAGCCAGGGTCAAGTTTTAGAATATTTGGTCGGGGTGTACCAAAGAAAAACATTGAATTTTTTTTTTTTATGGAATATGGTAGAAAAACATAGGAAACGTAAAGAGATTTAATATTTTTTTTGAATTTTCGAAAAAAATAATAGTAAAAAAAACTTAGTTTTTTTTTTTAATGGTAGTGGTATTCTATAGAGATTTATCTTAAAACTAGAATATTTACACCTAAATCTATACTATATACAAATGCTGGACGCCAGGAGGATTGTTACGGGAATCCTGCCACCTCGTTCCACGGCTCTTTGCTCAGCGACTATTTAAGGGCATGTCCCGAGGCTATGGACAAATTGCAGTAATTAATTATTTTGTCCATGGCTCCAGTGACAACGAAGATAACAAACAATATAGTGCAACTCACCCCTATCTGCATTCGCAGCACACAAACACAAATTTCGAAATAAAAGAATATTACAAAAGACAATCAATTTCTGGATCTCAGTTTTTATTCGAGAATGTCGGTGGTTTGTGCGAGCTAAATGACGGCACGACCCCAAATGACCTTCCAACCGATCAGCTGGAATATTTAAATAATTTATGTGTCTTATTAGATAAAATTCGCTCAACAAAAAGATACCCATCAGTTGAGATTCGATACCACACACTGCGGAATGCGAAGCAACGAACAGGACCACTAGGCTATCATTGCTTACGTATGTTTGTCGAAATTAGCGATGACTATCGTCGTAGGTACCGACCGCTCCACGTCACACAGGCAGCGCCCGATGTATAGCGGACTTTGAATCGAACATAATAATAGTTTAACGAAAATAAAATTGGAGCACGACATGTTGTCTCCGTTTTCCCGCCGAAAACACTAACACTAACAGTAATTGGCACTCGGGGAACGCGAATATGTAGATTTCAAGGCGAAAAATTAACTTTAAAAATTATTTAAAAATTTCTTGTGAAAGAGCGCGTCAAGGGTGAACCGACCATTTGCGCGGCGAATTCAAACTCGTTTGTTTGTTTGTTAGGTTTGTTCGTTTGTTAGTTTGTTAGGTTTGTTCGTTTGTTAGTTTGTTAGGTTTGTTCGTTTGTAAGAACATTTTCTTATATGTAAAACACATATAAGAAAATGAAATAAAATGGCTAAAAAGTTTGTACAAGTTGTATATAGGGATGTCACAATCTTAAAATAGGCGGTTTTTACCCTTTTTCAAATTTCCGTTAAAAATCAACTCTACAAATATTGCTCTACAATGTGCTCTATTTGTAGAGTATGTCTTTGTCTACACTTATATGCTATTCTCCGTCTTATAACTTGATAAACAACGAAGTTATGTCGTTTTTAGCCGTTTTTTTAGGGTTTTTTGTTCAAAAACAAAATGGCCGCCGGTCCTAAGCCGGTCCGACACACCTTGGGGGACAGCCCTAAGCCTGGGTTGAGCCCTCGAACAAGTCTCAGGCTTGTAGCCCTTCTAGTTCCGGAGATATGTCCACTTTAAGATTTCCAAGATGGCGTCCAAAATGGCGGCTGGAAACTTTCGGTGGCTATATCTCCGAGACTATACGTGCTATACCCCTGTTGTGCGAGTGTTTTAGGACGGTCTCGGCGTGCTCTATCGATTAGTGGGGGAATCCGCCCACCAAAGTTTTGTCCCTCCGATTTGGGTTTTGGGGCCCGGGGGGTGTAGAGTCGAGCGGGGGATGTACCCTAGAAGAAACCCCAAACTCGTATCTCTACCGGTTTCCGAGATATAACCTCTCAAAGTTTTTCAAAATGGCGGCCAAGATGGCGGACGCCGACTTTGAGTGGTTATATCTCCCTACCTAATAAAGGTAACCCCCTAGTGTGAGGGTTTTTTAGGACGGGCTCAACGAGCTCCGTCGGCTGGTGGGAGATTTCGGCCCCTAAAGTTCGACACCTCCAAAATCAGAATTAAGTGGCGGAGGGGGTAGAATACCCAGTGGGAAGGTGCCTAAATCAAACCCCGTCTTCCTACGACCGACGGTTTAGGAGATATGGGCGGCCAAAGAAAAACAAGATGGCGATTCAAGATGGCCGCCAAGGTTTCAAACCTTTATATCTCCGCCGCCGGTGGTCGTACAAAGTCGTGCGAGGGTTCGTTTGAATGGGCTCGTCGAGCTCTACCCAATGCACGATACAGTGAAACTATGTAGAGCTCTAAAAATGTTTTTTTGACTCTAGGTAGAGTCAGTTCCTAAACCTACTTAATTCTATGTTGCGCCTTAAAATTAGTGCCTGCCGTTGTCCAGATATTCCCAAGTCCCTGAAAATCCGGGTTTTTTGCCCCCCTCTCCCGGGGGAATGTTCCACCACCTTTGGATTCTATAGGAGAGTTGTAGATCTCGGCGATCTACACAATTTACAAAAAATCTCGTAATTTAAGCCTAATGGTTGCCGAGCGATTTAATTTTGAAAATCCGGATTTACGTAAATAATTTCCTAAAATAACCACCCCCCAATTTTGATGCAAAAAATTTGGAAAAAATATGGTAGGCAGAGGCCCCCCGAAAAAATGACCTCCACGAAGAGAAAAATCGAAAAAGTCAATTTGGGGGGCAGTTACGACCCCTGGAAGTTAGGAATTTTCGTGACTTTTTTCGCCCCGATGTCAACCTTATATCTCTCTTATTAATGTCAGAAATTACTCTAAAAATCTGAAATAAACTAAAACTAGTGTGGATTGAACCCTTCTATTTTTAAAAGAATTTTAACTTAATATTTTGGGGTATTTTTGTTGATTTTTCCAGCTGGTCGAAAATTTGTCACACTTATGCTAATAAAATCAAAAATATCACAGTAAAAAATTTAAAATTGGTGTCAAAAGTTTCGGGGCAGTCAGGTCTTACACATATAAATAAATAAAAAAATATAGTATAAAAATAAAAAAGTTATTGATAAAAAACAAAATTTTTGAAATTCGGGTCATAAGTTTGTAACTAAAATAAAAAATATTTTTTCCCGGGGAAAGTGTCCTAATTTTTGGTCACAAACTAATTCAACAGAAAGTCTACACAAATACAATTTAAAAAGTTTATACCACAGATCGTTTTCAAAAGTTATCACGGTTACAAAGTTCTAAATTGGTACTTTTGAAAAATAAATTTTTTTGAAGTTCAATAACTTTTCAACCACTTAATTTCTGGTCACTTTTCTTTTTTCCTCCTGGTCCTCTCCGCTTCCTCTAAGCGATGGCAATGTTCAAAAATCCCGAAGTCCTGTTTTCAGTTTTTCCGACCACGTGTCGGAAGATGATTATGTCCCGTAGCTCCGGCGTCCTTTTCCTTAAAAATCCGATGTTGGTCTCGGGAGATAGGTCTCACCGAGACGCGTCGTTTGACCCCAAGTGATGGTTAGGTTGTCGATGAAACGCCGGAGTTATCGGCGTTTTTGTCATAAAAATCCATGGACTTAGTCACCTTTTTCACTGAAAATTTTGTGAAAACATTGAAAAAATCACTTTTCTCACACTTTTCTTTTCGCACTTTATCACTCACGACTTTTAAAGTTGTGTAGAAGTTTTTCCAGCGTGATTGGACGTTTTTTGCCGTTTTTTCGTATTTATAAATACGGA
Source organism: Idaea biselata (assembly GCA_958496205.1). NCBI lineage: Eukaryota > Metazoa > Arthropoda > Insecta > Lepidoptera > Geometridae > Idaea > Idaea biselata. The sequence continues at coordinate 35,691 of CAUEGO010000336.1, forward strand.
GCGCTCCAAATTCGTGACGCTCTCGCCGGCGGGAGGTGCGCGCGTCGGTCGTTTGTTAGGTTTGTTTGTGAGGTTTGTTTGTTTGTTAGGTTTGTTCGTATGTTAGGTTTGTTCGTTTGTTAGGTTTGTTCGTTTGTTAGGTTTGTTCGTTTGTTAGGTTTGTTTGTTTGTTAGGTTTGTAGGTAATAAAATAAATGAAATGAATGAAATGAATGAAATGAATGAAATGAATGAAATGAATGAAATGAATGAAATGAATGAAATGAATGAAATGAATGAAATGAATGAAATGAATGAAATGAATGAAATGAAAGAAATGAATGAAATGAATGAAATGAATGAAATGAATGAAATGAATGAAATGAATGAAATGAATGAAATGAATGAAATGAATGAAATGAATGAAATGAATGAAATGAATGAAATGAATGAAATGAATGAAATGAATGAAATGAATGAAATGAATGAAATGAATGAAATGAATGAAATGAATGAAATGAATGAAATGAATGAAATGAATGAAATGAATGAAATGAATGAAATGAATGAAATGAATGAAATGAATGAAATGAATGAAATGAATGAAATGAATGAAATGAATGAAATGAGATAATAAATATAAGATAAATATAAGGTAAGGTAAACATAAGATAAATATAAGATTATCACTAAGATAATCACTAGTTAGTACATACCAATTTATTAGGTAACATCAACCTAACCGCTAAGTGTTTCCAACCTACTTTTTAGGTAGTATTTACCTACTCACTTTGTATGTCTCACCAACTCACTAGGTATTATTGACCTACTGAATAGGTAATATTTACGTAATCACTAGTTAGTACATACCAATTTATTAGGTAACATCAACCTAACCGCTAAGTGTTTCCAACCTACTTTTTAGGTAGTATTTACCTACTCACTTTGTATGTCTCACCAACTCACTAGGTATTATTGACCTACTGAATAGGTAATATTTACGTAATCACTAGTTAGTACATACCAATTTATTAGGTAACATCAACCTAACCGCTAAGTGTTTCCAACCTACTTTTTAGGTAGTATTTACCTACTCACTTTGTATGTCTCACCAACTCACTAGGTATTATTGACCTACTGAATAGGTAATATTTACGTAATCACTAGTTAGTACATACCAATTTATTAGGTAACATCAACCTAACCGCTAAGTGTTTCCAACCTACTTTTTAGGTAGTATTTACCTACTCACTTTGTATGTCTCACCAACTCACTAGGTATTATTGACCTACTGAATAGGTAATATTTACGTAATCACTAGTTAGTACATACCAATTTATTAGGTAACATCTACCTAACCGCTAAGTGTTTCCAACCTACTTTTTAGGTAGTATTTACCTACTCACTTTGTATGTCTCACCAACTCAATAGGTATTATTGACCTACTGAATAGGTAATATTTACGTAATCACTAGTTAGTACATACCAATTTATTAGGTAACATCAACCTAACCGCTAAGTGTTTCCAACCTACTTTTTAGGTAGTATTTACCTACTCACTTTGTATGTTTCACCAACTCAATAGGTATTATTGACCTATTTAATGGGTAATATTAGCAATACCAACTTAGTAGGTTGTATTAACCAACTAATTTGTTAGTAATAACCTAAGCGCTATGTAGCCCCCAACTAACCTAATTGTTAGTTACTACCAACCTACTTATTGGGTGAATGTCGATACTAAAAATACCTAAATTAGGTTTAATTAACCTACTTTTTTGGTAAACATACCAAAATAGTCGGTTGCCGATACCTACTAAGTCGGTTATTTTGGGTCTTTATAAAGTAGGTATTTTTAACCTAAATAATAGGTTGATTGTACCAAGCTATTGTGTAATTATTACCAAATCAATAGGTTAATTCTACCTACTTAAAGAGCAAGTTGATAAACCCAATTAGTAGATTATTTTAACCTTAATAAGTAGGTTGCATTTACCGACTCAATACGTTAATGTGTACCTACTATTGGTTAAAACACGGTTTTACCAAAAAGTAGGTTTAATCTACCGACTTTTTGCATTACCAAGCGCACTAGGTAGAATTAGCCTACTTACCTAATATGTTTTTAGGTACATTTAACCTGAATTAGGTACATTTTACCTACTTTTGACATTAACCTACTAGATTAGGTTTGTAATTACCTAACTTTTTTCCCAGTGTACTTACTCTACCT
>CAUEGO010000337.1:0-12565 GCA_958496205.1 Idaea biselata
AGCTAAGCTAAGCTAGCTAAGCTAAGCTAAACAAAACTAAGCTAGCTAAGCAAAACTAGGCTAGCTAAACTAAGTTAAGCTAAGCTAGCTAAACTAAGTTAAGCTAAGCTAGCTAAACTAAGTTAAGCTAAGCTAGCTAAACTAAGCTAACTAAACTAAGCTAAGCTAGCTAAGCTAAGCTCGCTAAACTAAGGTAGCTAAACTAAGCTAAGCTAGCTAAACTAAGCTAGCAAAACTAAGCTAAGCTAGCTAAACTAAGGTAAGCTAGCTAAACTAAGCTAAGCTAGCTAATTCGAAAACCTTGTGGCCATATAATTTCTTCATGACGCCCTAAAAATCAACTTTTTAAATAATAATTCAAAAAAACTTAACTGAACAAAACAAAGAAAAAAAAATCACCAAAACTAAAATAACCCATCCCCAAAATATCATCATAATAATTGATTTCTCCATGTTTCTGAATTACAAAAACACCGAAACAGCTACTTAAGTCACGTACCACCCACGATCGAACTTGAGTACACGAAACTGCATCTTGAGAGACATCTTGAGTGCTGAGTTTGATTTATTAATACGGTATGACTCAAGTGACATGTCACTCTTTAATCACATCTTAAGATATGTTTATAAATCAGCGCAACAACTCAATAGCAAACTCAAGATTGATATCGAACTTGAGTTCGGTCTATTAATACGGGCCTAGGTCAAGCGAAGGAAGGAAGGGATTTGAAGACGCCCTGGGCGTACATACAAGTCGTAATTTGACCCTTGTTCGTGATTTTCAGACGTTTGATTTGCTCGCAATGTTTTTGTTCAACGGAAGAGCTGTTAATAGTGCACACACATTTTCTTAAAGAAAGACACACTTCATTAGTGCGCGGTCAGCCAGGATTAGAAATCACGACCTTCCGAAGTCGGGGTAGCCCCTACTATCTACAACTAAACCATCACTCTCTCTAGGAAGGAATTATCTAATAACAAAAATATATAGGAAATATATCAAGTCGTGAATACTATGATGTGATGGAAGCAATAACTAAAGGTTTCGAGTGTGGGTGGGATCTACTCCAATGCCACGTGTACATTGCATGCCCTTAACTAGCCCAACACCGCCGCTAGCGCTGACGCAGAATTTGTACAGAGTCGTCCATAAAGACAGAATAGGGGCAATCCGCAATGAAACGGACGTGTTTTGAAACTGACACTATCGATATTACAAGTTTTTGATCGAAAATATTTTTGGTTTTTGGGTGTTTGCATCATTGATGACCATAGACAAGGGTCTATGGTCACAGGCCCACAGGTCTATGGTCATCATTTGAGCCAACACCCAAAAAAAAAGTATTTAGGGTAGTGTCCGTTTCATTGCGGATTCCCCCAATATGACAACAAGGTACACTCACCGACAATGTCACTAGCGACAAGCCGAGAGAGCGCGGCCAGCTGCGCATCGTCTGCGCGCCGCACCGCGCGGCGGAACATGGCTAGCGTCGACTGTACGTGTTCCGCCAACAGAGAGGTGTACTGCGTTAGTAGAGCCCGCACGCCGCCAGCGGAGCTCCGACCGCCTCTACACCACATCGCTTCGCAGAATAATAACCTGAAAAAATACATTTAGTTGTTGTCACAGTAACTTCTACCAGCATTTTGGCTGAAGCTGGATACTCATTAAGGCAACCTGTAACAACTGATCTACATATACAGGGTTATTGGTAACGAACTATGAAAGCGGTCGGGAGTTACTTCCTGACATCCTAAGGAACTACTTTTGTTCTACGACTTTTGGAAAATTTTGAGGTTAGAAAAATTCTAAAATCAGCTGTTATTCGGGTACAGTGGTCAATAAAACCATGGTTTCAGTAGTTTCTTAAGAATAATAATGAAATCTTAGGGTTATTGCCCTTTGCAAACAGCTGATTTTAGAAATTTTATAACCTTTTTTTTTTTTTAAATATTTGAACTTCCAAAAGTCTTAGAACAAAATTGGTTCCTAAAGATATCAGAAAGTAGCCCGCTTTCAACATTTAGGCATAAATGGTCCGCTGTACCGTCAGGCCACTCCCAGGAGCTACCATCCAGGTTCACTTATAGACAGATCGCTGACCCTCTGGAGACAGCCTCAGAAAGAAATGGTAGAATAAAGAAATATAATACTGATCTTAAAAAAAATCTTACCTCTGAAATCTCAGTAAGAGATCACAACTTGGACTGACAGTGTCGTGAGCTTTGGGGTCGTCTATTTTACTGGTATCGCCGTGTAGGATCGCGTTTATTTGCATCTGCGTTTGACAGCTCGTGTTCTTGATCAGATGCTTCACTAGATGCATTAGGGGTACCGAGGCACCTTTTTCCGATAACGTTGCGTTGGTTATCTGATATTCTTCTGAAAAAAAGAGCATCTCAGCACTTGAAGCAGTAGACTATTAAGTTTATTTTTCTACACCATTTAACCACACAGGTAACCATTTCTATGCAATAAAACCGACGATTTATTATGAATAAAGCAGACTGACTACTTATCAAAGTGACTAGTGACAGACTGTTGGCGATCAAGTCCCAATTTTTACGTCACCCCTAAAAAGTCTAAAATTCCGTGGAACATGTTTTCAAATGAATTAGATTTCCATATATATTCTGAGTTCGTTGGGTCAAACGCTCTTCTATCGTGTTTAGAAAAACATAGAGCGCTAAAGTAAAAGATTGAAAAGAAGATGAAACGAAATTAAAATTGAGTTTCAATAGGTACCTGTGCATTCACTAGAATCTTTAAAACTTTGTGTTTGTGTGCCAGACTGTCCCGTCACAATGTCGACTTGATCGTGATCTCTGAAACAATATTTCGTCAGTTTTAAGATAAAACCGCATTGACACCGGTTTATTCGTATTATAGTTACTCCGCCACGTTCATACAGAAAGTCAAGTGGAGTGTATCTCTTTGTCTCTCTTAGATTTTATGAAAGTGAAAGAGAAAGATATACCAGATACGTGACGTACGCGTGTGTGCGTGCGCACCGTAGTCTTACGTACGTGCTTGCGTGACACAATACTTGACCTGGTTATACTTGAAACACATATTTACATTTTCGAGGGTGTTATTCGTTATAATAAAACTGTAGACCCGGAAAAAGTAAATATGAGTACAAATCGTGTAAGTTTATAAAGTGTGCTTGAACCGGTTGTATTCAGTGTCTATAGAACAAGTTTATTTGTCAATCAGGCGCTTTCATACTTACACGTCAAGTTGTAAATGGTTGTAAGTATCAACTGCATGCGCTTGTAAGGCCGTCTTCAAAGCGTCTCGTAACCCTCCGCCGCCGAGCAACGACCACACTAGCAGCTCCGTCATGAACCGCGCACCCGTACTCGCTGGCACTGAGCCTGTGGAAGACAAATTTTAGGTAAATCTAAAAGACTTCTAGATATCATAAGATGAAACATGGCTGGCTGACAGAATATGCGACAATATTTTAATGTATTATTCTGAATGTTTTCATCAGCCTAAGATGTACCTCTAATGCTTTATGTTTTTTAATGATTACATTTTGAGTCAATTTCATGAGTCAGAAAAGAGTCGGCCAATAGTATTTAAGCGCGCTTGGTATAGATTGGACTCTGTACCAAGCGCGCTTAAATAGCGCTTAAAAACCTGCCCACTATTTCTCAAAATTCTGAGAATAGATAGTCCACTACTGTACCTTGTGGCAACAACGCGCAGAGATGATGGGCCCTCAGCTGCGGCGTGGGCAACAGTAGCGGCGCGGCGGCGGCCAGCGCCCTTCGAGCTGCCACACCCGCACAGACTCCCGCGCGCCCCTCCACTAGCGCCACGAGAGAGGAGTGTACTCCGGTAGACCACTACTGTACCTTGTGGCAACAACGCGCAGAGATGATGGGCCCTCAGCTGCGGCGTGGGCAACAGTAGCGGCGCGGCGGCGGCCAGCGCCCTTCGAGCTGCCACACCCGCACAGACTCCCGCGCGCCCCTCCACTAGCGCCACGAGAGAGGAGTGTACTCCGGTAGACCACTACTGTACCTTGTGGCAACAACGCGCAGAGATGATGGGCCCTCAGCTGCGGCGTGGGCAACAGTAGCGGCGCGGCGGCGGCCAGCGCCCTTCGAGCTGCCACACCCGCACAGACGCCCGCGCGCCCCTCCACTAGCGCCACGAGAGAGGAGTGTACCCCACTACACCAGGGGCGGGGCTCGGACCCTTCGGGCTCGGAGCTGCCGCGGGACCATTGCCATGCGTGGACCTATGGTAACCAAACATATGACAATGTAGGTAAGCGTTCCCGTAGCACACGGCGGATTATTTGACAGATTCTGACAGCTGTCATCGTCTGATTGTCTCGTCGGGTCGCGTCCGATCCAAGAAAATGAGTTTAATTTCATATCAACATCGCGAAAACCGATGAAAAACAGAAGACTAATTATAATTGTTCTACATTGTTATTATAATATCATACTTACTTGAAGCCGCAACAGATTCAGACAGGCTATAGCTATGCATTCATTATCTTTCATTGGAGTTGAACCACATTGCTCCACTACCAATCGTAGCAGTCGTTCTAAACATCTGTAAATAAAAGGCCAAGTAAGTACTGCAATAAAGAGTGTGTGAGTTAGCGATCGAAAGTCACTCGCACTTACTTGAATGTATTGTCGGATAAATCTATGACGAAAGGCATAGACGAAGGAAGATCTCTCGGATTCTCTTCACTCCAAACTAATATTTGTGACGGACCACTTGTAATACCTGCAAAAACATTCAAATATTTCTAAATTTGATTTTTTGATGATAACCGCTCGCCGCAAACGAATTTTTAAAGATGTATTTTTCTTAAAAAAAAAATATCCTAGTTGATGTCAAGAAGAAGAACTCCGTCGAAAATTTACAACTAGGACTGCCAATGTTCGATTTGGCGTTAGAGCATTGATCTCAACCTTAACAGTAGATATGCCATCGGAAGAATTGTAAACAGCCACTGAAGTAACGCTACCTCAAATTCATGCTACTTTTGACGTTTGAAGCGCCATTAATCGATTTCTTTTCAGCACCCGCAGCGATTTTGTAACAATGTTGTTACGTAATATTGTCTGCGCTGCAGCAGCTTTTAATATTTATTTCAAAGCGATCAAGACCCGTAGTTTCAATAATAATTATGGAAGGAAATCGTGTAAGTTTAAGAAAGTGGCTGTGAAAGAAAGGGTTCCGTTTTTTGCCATTTGGCTACGGGACCCGTAAAAAAAGTGCGTAAATATGTAGTTACCATTAGCTTTGAACGAAGGGCTAAGAACTTGCAACATCTGCGGCACCGGGCGCGTGAGCTGCGCGCGCTCGTGCGAGCCCCACGCGTACAGCGCGCCGTCCGCGGACAGAGCTATCGCGTGGGACGCTCCCAGTGATAGCTCCACTATTTTCACACCTGGACAGAACAATTTTGACCATTATTATCTTCAGAAGATAGTTTCATACAAAGGTTTATAATATCAAATGTATTACCTTGTAAACCTTCGAGTATTTTCGGTATTTTCACAGTTTCGAGGTTACCGTGGCCGAGTCTGTAACCATCGCCTTTACCCCACGTGTATACTTGACCACTGAAAAAGGGTGTCATTTTAAATAGTTATATCGCAAATGAAGGTTATTTCGAGATATTTAATTTAGAATTGATTTGAAATTAAAGACATTTTTCGGTTTGAATCGCGTGGTTTTTATTACTTTTAGCATTGTTACAACGCTCAACGTTTCGAGACCTTTCCAGGTCTCTTCTTCAGGATAGAGATGTCTTTAATTTCAATACAACATCGCGAAAACAGCTGAAGAATCTAGAATTGATTTATTCAAAACAATTAATTCACAGAAAAAAACATCTTCTGCAAAAGCAGATCAACGCAGAGCAGGATTCAAACCAACAACGCATCTGTACTCAATCCGGGAGCAATGACTTAACCAATTAGTCTGTTACTCATACGCTGAATCTTAGTCTAACACAACTTAGGCATGTTTGCGGCACCTCAATGGCATTGAATTACACCGATGATCGCATCCTAGTTTGTTAAATTAATTAACGCACTAGCCAGGAGATGTCGCTTTTTCACTTAATATTTTTTTCTTTTCCTTAAAATATTTCTATGAAAGCCAAGTGCAGGCTTAAGCACTTAAAATAAAAATAGATGATTAAGAACGTGGCGACTGTTACCATTTCCATACAAACTAAATACCAAAATAAATTAAACCAAAACAAATAAAACGGAGAAACATTTTTCAATGAAAAAATTTTTTCTCCGTTTTATTTCATTTCGAATGAATATTTTGGAAACCCTTGCGGTGGGGACTCTTTAAAAGTAAAATCTTAATCCGAATAATATCGATATTAAGGTAGAAAACTAAATTTTTCATAATTTATTTTGGTATTAAGTTTGTATGGAAATGGTAACAGTCGCCACGTTCTTAAGGCTATAAGAGTGTAGAGTAACTTGTCAGTGAGCACGGCATGCCAATGCTCCCCGGTGTAGACGCGCGTGACTCGCAGCACGGAGAGCGAGGAGAGCGTACGCGGCGCGCCCGCCTCGTTGTCGCCGAACACCTGCACCGCGCCTTCCCATGTGCAGCACAGCGTCTGGCTCTCTCCCCAACCTGAAACACCAAGCTTATGTACAACTAGCAGATTCCCGCGGTTTCACCCGCGTATGTCCCGATCCCGTGGGAATATCGGGATCAAAAGTAGCCTATGTTACTCAGGGTGAATGTAGCTGGTCGTGGAATGGTGAAAGAATTTTTGAAATCAGTTCTGTAGTTTCGGAGATTACCCCCAATATACATACATACATGTTACCAACGTTACCTCTTTATAATATTATATTATAGAAGATAGATATATAGATAGATTATATAGTATATAGTATAGTATAGATATGCTCCGAGGAAGGGGTATTAAGCCGAAAGGGGGGTGTTCTAGTCGTCAAGGTAAACAACTTTTGTTCTACGACTTTTGGAAATTACTTCATCTCTTTCCATGGGTGTCGTAAAAGGCGACTTAGGGATCTGGGGAGTGGAGTTTAAGTTTTCCCATTAAATGCCGTTTCATCGTATCATTCATCAAAGTAAGCAAAAAGTAACATGAATCATCTCAGAAATTAATAGTATATTATGCAACTAGTGAATAAAAGACGGATTTAGTGCGAGGGCCGTAGATGAATCACGAGCAAGTGAAGGATTCTAACGACTGAATCACGACCGTAGGGAGTGATTCATGATGATTGAATCACGAGCGTAGCGAGTGATTCAAGTGTTAGAATCCTGAGCGACGCCAGTGGTTCATGGCTCTCAATCTAAATCCGTACTTTATTCAAGAGTTGCATACTATACTTTATACCATGACTACGAGGAAAAAAACCGGTCAAGTGCGAGTCGGACTCGCGTCGGGTACGAAGGTTCCGTACCACTATCACAAATTTCGGCAACCAATCCGTGAACGCAACGCGAACGTTAAAATTTATTTTACCACTGGCGCCAGTCTCAATTCATCACTAGATAGTAAAAAGTGCTAGGGGTGAAAATACATCACGGTATTGTTGAGTTTTTCTGTCAAAATCACATAAAAGTTTTTTTATCTATTTGTTGTTATAGCGGCTAAAGAAATACATCTACTGTGAAAATTTCAACTGTCTAGCTATCACAGTTTATGAGATAAAGCCTGGTGACAGACGGACAGACAGACGGCAAAATATCAGTAAAAGTGTGCCGTTTTTATCCTTTGGGTACGGAACCCTAAAAAGAATTTGTATGTCGAGTATTCTGAGCGCACGGAGTTTGTATCAAGTTTTTTTTCACGCAAGGAGGTTGTATATGCATTTAGTTATATGGACGACGAGTAAATTGTGTTCTAAATTCAAAATTCAAACAGCGTGAGTAAAAGTCGTTTTTATTCACTGTTTAGCGTGAATAAAATAAGCTTTTAATAGTGGGAATGGTATAAACTTTTTTTTTGGTTTTAATCGCGTGGTGTTTATCACTTTTAGCATTGTTTCAATGCTCAACGTTTTGAGACCTTTACAGGTAAAACGAAAACAGAAGAATAATTTATTTGATTATCTTACCTAACGCTACATCGATGACTCGTTCAATATTGTGTGCGTTGAAAGAGACAGGTTGCGGCGTGAGGCAGTTCTCTATGGTTCCGTGGCCGAGGCGGCCGTGGAGGCCACGCCCCCAGGTGTAGAGAGCGCCACGGGATGTTATTACGGCGCTGAAAAGGGAACAACTTTGTGAATACTAAACTTGAGTTTTGGCGGGAATGAGCCGACAACATCCTTTAATATTATTTTCGTGAAACTATGTTGTAAACCGGGTTAAATTGTGTAATTTAGATGGAATCTTATTAAATTAAGTTTCATGAATGTGCACAAGTGTAGAGAAAACAGAATTGAATGTTAAACATGGCCTCCAAATCTCCTTTAAGATTATGGTAAAGTTGTCACTGCTTCACCATAGCTCCTGACTTGAAAACTATGAGCCCAAACGGGCCAATTTCATGCAAATTATTATACTTGATATGTACTGGCAAGATTTTCGACGCTAAAATAAAAATAAGAATACTAAACTTATAGTTCTTTATCTCTATCTATCTCTCTCGAAACTGCAATCAGTTATTGAAAGACTATACTCAGCATGGTTGCGTAATATACTTTAATATGAGGCGCACTATAGCCACTACCCGCGCTTCCTCTATATTTAGACACCATCCAGGCTTTTCATTCTGCTCGGGCTCCGCAGGCTCCCAAGAATCTCTCTCCACCGGGAACATTCATCCGGGAACGTCGGATGAGAAGAACAAAACCTTTCCAAGGTAAGAAAGTACCTGCAAGCTACGCCAGCCTGCACGCGTATGACCTCATGATGCTGCAGATGGTGTATGGCGGCGGGCGAGTCCCGCGGCGCCGTGTCGCCGTGGCCCAGCCGCCCGTCCTCGCCCAGCCCCCACGACCACACGCCGCCGCAGTGCGAGCAGCAGAGGAAGTGCCGCCCGTGGGGGTGGCACGACACTTGGCTTATGCTCTTATTTTCTAACCCTGGAATAAAGAGGAGCTCGTTGGTTAGATGCACTCGCCAACCTTGTATAGTCGTTAGTTAGTTAGTTTCGCTGGGCCTTTTCCGCACTTTGTGCCATTGTACGTGATTTCTTAGAGGGATTAAGCAGTAAGACGCCGCGGGATTCTAATCCGGATTGGCGAATGTCCTATGCTTTCGGACCGTGGTGAGTCCTAGGACATATCGGTTTTCTTACGATGTTTTCCTTCACCATTAAAGCGATGTTATTAGCAGACATATTTTTTTCTTAAAGAAAAAGACTTTGGTGCGCGGTCGACGTGGATTCGAACCCACGACTCTCGGAATGAAAGTCGCGGTATCTACCACTAGACTAACACCGCTCTTGTATAGACGTGCGCGTAAAACAACGCCATTTTTTTACTTTGGATAGCTAATTATTAGAGATGGGCCGACTAGGGGTTCTGCCGACTAGCAGACTAGCCGACTAGTCGGTTCCAAAATTGCCGAAAAAATGCAGATCATTATAATTCCGAGATATTTGGGTTAATAATGATCACTCGGTGATTGTTGCTATTTTTGGATAAATTTGCACTTCGAAAGCTATAGTAAAACTTCCAAAACAATAGTTGAAATAAAAATAAAATGGAGCTGAGGCATAGTCATGACATTGTAGATGTTTAGATGATTTATGTAAGCTATGACGTGTTTTGTTTATGTTTATTTTTAAGTTTTTTTGACTACCCACCTTCTAAACTGTACTTTTAATTAAAGAAATATTGATATTATTGCATAATTGTTACTTGACGACTAGTCGGCACCTGCCGACTAGTCGGCGACTAGTCGGCCCATCTCTACTAATTATTAATAAATAATAATAATAAATAATGGAAATTATAGTGTACTCATATCACCTCGGAATCATTTCACCCAGGTAAAATAAGTTGACAAGTGGTGTCCTATGTTCACCTGGCTGAATTAACAGTTAGTCCTGGTTGTTATCTCTGACAGCAGTCAAGTTAAAGTCAAGGTCAAGTTAGAGGGCAGATATTTAGCACATGTATAATAGTGTACCTATTGCTATTTAATAGAACAAAATTTGACTTACCAGGCACAAGATGAGGTGTCATGGTATCGTAAGGCAGAGTGTAGATGGCTCCATCATGAGTCAGCAGCAAGGCCAGTTTCTCAGCGCACGCGATCTGCTGTATCCTCAATGTGCCTAGCGACACTGGCCCTATACCGACCGAAACAACTTCTTGTGCTGATTCTGTGCACTGAAAACGGGAAATTAGTACAAATATTATTAAATAACGAGATATTTACCATGTTTTAATTTGTTTTGTAACGGAGCTCGATAATTCGCCCGTAATTTCAACTAAACAAGCTTAACTGACTGGGTAATTAGTATTTATGAAAAGGAAAGTTAACCAATGTTAAAGCCCTCATCATTTTCTAGACAGGGCTAATTGTTTCGATATGTAGAGGGTATGTCGATAGGTGCGGCCACTAAAAGAAGACGGGTCGGATCTTGTTCCACTGCCGTCTTCATATCTTCTAGATGAGCGTGCTACAACTTAGACACTGTATCACTTACTGTGAGCGATCTGCGTTACAAAGCTGGGTATCGACATTAAAAAAAATATATATCCTGCTTACTTTATGCTAGAAGAAAATGAAAACCTATAAATTAATAGATTTGAATTTGTTAGTTTGTGTTTGTTACTTACAGTAACAAAACCTTTCAAAGGAGGCAGCAATGGGGATCCAAGGCGATCCAAATGACAGAGCAGAGCTATACCTGCTTTGCGGACACTCATCAATCCATCGCCACTTGGTATATTTAGTTCCCTGCAAATTAATTAAATTATAAAGAAAGATAACAAATTTATTTAGACAAGCACATAGCTTACACAGCAAACCACATTTAAAAAAAATAGGTACAATATAAAGATGAAAATATTCACTTGCCAGTAGCGAAACAGAAAGTTAGCTGTTTCGCTACTGGCAAGTGAATATTTTATCTGTTTCGGTACTGGCAAGTGAATATTTAATCTGTTTCAGTGATGGCAAGTGAATATTTAATAAAATCAACTGACATATGAATATACTTACTTTAAATAGGTTTCAGTCGGGTTTGTTTCGTTGATAGGCTCGTTGTTCACGATTGGATTGGGAGTCGGTACCTTTGCCATTCTTCTGAGAAAGGGTCCTAGCGGCGCTGTGCATTCCTCTAACGTGATTCTGTGGCATGATATTAAGGAAAAACATTTTTTTAAGTTAAGAGGACAGTCTCCATTCTCTTTCTCCATACAAACGTAGTCGACGTTTGCCTCCCTGGATTGTAACTTTTTACCTGTAAGACTTACAGAATTGACATGTATGGACAGAATGTAAAAGTTTTTGACTTCTACATACTGTAATTAGATACTTTTGTCACACGACTTATTATCGAGACACCATGTGCAAAAAGCATATTAAACTCAAAATATCGGATATACCCCGTCGTGCCCCAAGGTCAAGAAATTGAATTTATATCAAGCTAACTTAGCTAAATAACATAAAATCATAAAATTTGTTACACCACCTTTTGTAATGTGATTTCCCTGAAGCTTGGCCTAACTCAAAAAAATGAGAAAAAAAAAACTTTAGCACAAAGAAAATCTGAAACTTATAAGAAACTCTTTTGTAAGTGAAGGCAGACTGGTATATTTGTCAGACAGGGCGGCCATTTTGAATTCCACGACCTACTCGATTTGCCTCTGACCAATCAGAAGCGACTTCAGATTGCAATAAAATTACCTTGTAGTTTTTGAAACACGTTTGTTGTATGGGAGCCCCTCTTAAATATTTGTTTTATTTTGTTTGTTGTTGTAGCGGCAACCGAAATACATCTTCTGTGAAAATTTCAACCGTCTAGCTATTACGGTTCATGAGATACAGCCTGGTGACAGACGGACGGATAGACGGAAGGACAGACAGCGGAAGTCTCAGTAATAGGGTCCCGTTTTTACCCTTTGGGTACGGAACCCTAAAAAGACCTGAAACTAATGAAATAGTTTCAGGTATTTTGAAAGATGCCACTGTAAGTTTCGGGACTTAACATTCAGGCCGATATAAATATTTGGAAGCCGAACTTTAGAGGAACGGGATCCGGTACTCCATTACCGGTTCGTGATTTTACCACTCACCTATTATCAGGCTGCCGTTTCTGCTTGGGCGGTAGCGTGATCAGTACGTCAGCAGCTTTCAACAACGCGGGCAATTCAGCTCTCCGAGCACAAAGCTCCACCCACACACAGATAGACGTCCGCCAGTCGCCTTGCGGAACGTTACAACCTAAATCCCTGGGTTAAACAAAAGTGTATTCAGTTATACAATTTGTATTACTTTTATATCTTTCGACAACAGACTGATCGCTGAGTTATGATTTGATTAAATGTTTAGACTAGCAGAGTCCCGCGGTTTCACCCGTGTAAATCCCGAGCCCGTGGGACATTAGAAAAATCGTTT
>CAUEGO010000338.1:0-22542 GCA_958496205.1 Idaea biselata
CCTGCGGTGCTGCTGCAGCAAGGTCTGCAGCTCCAACACCGAGTGGTTGTTGTACTTGACGGGGGTCTCGTCTCTCTGCAGGTGTGGCTGGAGGAAGGGCATTGGAAATGTTACACAAGCGTTTTTAAATCATTGTCTTATACACCATTTTGCGTTCTCTACCAAAGTCAAACTAAAATGGATTCCGAAGACTTTTGTTCAAGATTAAACCGAAATATGAGTTAAATTTCAACCCAACATTGCGAAAACAGAAGAAAAAAACAATAGGTAACAATACATTAGCGTCAAGATGGCGGGACCATCTCTCTGATATTAAAACTTTATATTGTCAGATTTAGTACCAAATTGGTACTATTTGGTACCTCAGTTAAAAAAATTAGTACCTCTTTAGTTTAAAAGATATTCACGAAAAACCCTGGTCCCGCCATTTTGACGTCAAGATGGCGGGACCAAAAAGAAAACGAACTCGGAGCTAATAATCACTTATGCACATATTTAGTACTTAATTGGTACCTCCCAAAACTGTAGTTAAACTGTGGATAATGTCGGGAAAAACAAATTGGCAGACAAAAAAGCCTGGTCCCGCCATCTTGACGCTTTGAGATTTTCTGAAATATCATATTTACGCAAGTAATTTCCTACCGGTGAATGTTTGTAGATTTTGTACCTAATTGGTACCTACGGAAAATGCTTCTTAAACCAATATTTACCTTATACTTTAATAGATATAAGCATTTTAATTCTACACAAAGTGTTTCAGCGAGGATAATATAATCCTAAAATGTACTCGATCCAGACTCTAGGCGTACCTACTACCTACCTACATACCGCCAAACTTTTTTTTTCTATATTTGTTTTCTTTGACTAAATTATGGCCAATATGAATAGCCAGTATCAACTATTTTGAATCGGACATGCTCATCGAGGGAATGGGTCATGCGCTAGTTTAAAAATAGTAGATTGTATACCTAGCGGAGAAAAAACTATTTTCCAGTGAGAGTGTTTTTTGAATCCAGAGAGGAGCGAAGGATTCTAGAGTAGAATCCTGCAGAATAGAGTAGAATACCTCACTCGAGCGAAAAATAGTGTTTTGCTCCCGAGGTGAACATTCCACTTTTCATCACCCTCTATGACAAAATGAGTAGGTAACTTACTTTCACTTTTTATTTCATTGTTCACACCTGACAAATTCTATCAATACCTATCATTTTCTACCAAACCTACCATTTTCCAACAAAAGCTACTATTTTCTATCAATACCTGCCATTTTCTACCAAATTTGCCATTTTCTACTACATCTTACTATTTTCTAGCAAAAACTACCATTTTCCAACAAACCTACCAATTTCTAGCAACCTTACCAGTTTTTACCCAAACCTACCATTTTCTACCAAAACCCTCCATTTTATAAATATACTACCTGTACGGTTGAACACTCATCGCTCACCTATCAGACACAAGTGTTGCTTAACCTGCTCGGTCTATCACCCATCATCGGTGATATGAACTCTTTGTTGATTGAAACTTTTTTAAAATATCCACATTCCAAAATTTAAATCGTATTATCGCCCTGTAACAGGGAGGGAAAACGCTATGAAAATCCCTGTAAGACTGTAAGACCTTACTTATGGGGAGGAGCACTAACGTTTTATCCCGGCAGATGGCGATGGTCGACTGATCAAGTTTGAAATAAGAACTGTCAAATAGTATTTATTTTCACAACTCTCGGCGTTTTCTATTATGTTTTAGTTAATGTTTAAATAAAATGCCTCAATGTAGTGCATCAGATGGGAAAAATAAAAGGATATTCCCAAAAGTCATGTAGCGCCTTTTTAATAATTTTAACACTAGAAAGACTCCAACTTGACTTCACAGTACAGGCGAGACCACCAAATTTAAAAAAAAAGCTCAGTCGACTAGAGCGCCATCTGCTTACAGCTTTGCGCGTTCCACCTCATTGACAAATGTAGGTAAACCGGAAGTACCCTATAGATTTTGTTTCGAACACTTAAAATATGGTACTTCCGGTTGATCTATAACTACGAAAATTGTAAAATCTCACTAAAGAGAAAATCCAAAAAAATAAAAAAAAGGTAAAAGTTAAAGGTCGTCCTCATACATAAATACAGTTGGCGCCAATAAACTAGTCCTCCGAGTTGTATAGGCGATCATACAATTCAGATGACTAGCCTAACTGACACTCGCCACTGGACAAATGATACTGGCCATTCATATTGACCTCTTAGAAATAAAAAGTTTGGCGGTATTTTGGTAGGTAAGGTCAACTCGCCGAAGTCCGCCATAGTTTATTTTCCGGTTTGATTCTTTCGATCGCCACAAACCGGTTTTTATCTTAAATGTAGTTTTTACCTGACTGTTGAACGAAGGTTATTGTTATTCTTCAAATCGGAAATGTCTTTATAATTGCCTTCTCCATATGTTAGGATTTATACACCTATTTTTAAATGACGATTTGACGTTATTTCCCTCGGTTTTGGGGTAAGTTCGTCATGGAGTTGTTTTACATAGAAGTAGCTCGGTTTTAAGAGAAAATATATTTATTTTAAATGTAAAAATCATGGCTAAACTAATATTATGCTTCAATGCCCTAGATAATATAAGGTAGCATTTACAACTTATTGCACGTAAACTACGAAATGGGGTAAGTTCGCCATATTTTTCAAGACGGGTGTTCAATGTTTATTAGTTAGGTAGCAAATAATAATTAATCCATAAAATAGAATTAAATTTAGACTTAAATTTAACATTCTTAACAATTTAAAATTAGTTTCTAAGGTTTCTTAACACTTAGAGCAAAATTACACATTAATTTATTCGTTTCTATAAAAATTGAAATCAAACACGGTTATAGTCATAATAGCCATTATAGTTATGTTGGGTTTTAAAAATACCTTTGTAGCCACTCAAACCTTTATTTCTCATTCTCAATCATACGCTACTTTTTCTGTTTATCATCTTTAATTCCATTTTTTTTTTCTAAAATATTAATATTCATTGGAGTTTATTAGGCTAAGTGAACATTTAATTTATCCCGTTAGAAAATTATACTTTGCCAGATGAAGTTGTAAATCTGTAAATTTATTGATTACCTACTGGCAAAAATGCTTACAAGATCTGCAATGGGGCAATACTAGCATATAAGTTATAACGGACATTCCATAAATTGTTAGACGGGATAGGTCGGGACATTAAAATTTTTAAGTAACCTAAGTATTTCGTTGCAAAAATAATTCATGTAAAATCATATAGGGTTTTTTATTCACACATTTGTTAACATGGTTACATTTTCCCGGGTCTTAATCGCGTATTGGGAAAATGAAACTATCATATATAATTATTTCCGATTCAAAAACACACAAATTTTAAGTCAATCTCACAAAAAATTGCATTACTGTGTGTTACTATGTATGCATACTAAAATGTGGTTACTACTGCACTCGACTCGATGACTTTTTTTTACTGTTCGTTGGATTAAAACTTGTTTTTTTTTTTCAATATTGGATGACCCCCAGCGACAAAAAAGGAACAAAATAAATCAACAAAAAAAAAACTTTATATAAAAACTAAAAAGTTAATTACAACTGAAAAGTAAATAAAACTTGTCCAGTAGTCACAATATAGTTAGTTTAACAGTCAGGCATGCATGACCTATTATTGAAAAGGTTTGTCTAGCTAGATTCTAGATATTCAACGGTCCCGACTGTTAAACAAGCTATGTTCCGTAACTACTGGACTTGTTTTATTTACTTTTCAGTTTTAATTAACTTTTAAGTTTTTTTTATTTAAAGTTTATTTTAGTAGACGTTTTTTTTATTTTTATTGTTTTTTTATTTTACACTTTTTGTCAGCATTAGGTAATATACCTACGACGGTTAATTATATCAATGGGGTGGCACACGCAAAGCTGTGAGCAGATGGCGCTGGCATCGGATGATCTTTATTTTTTTTGGTCCCCCACGAATGAAAACACCGAGTTTTTTTTTCTTTCGGTCTGAGACTGATATGGCCAATTTGGCGCCGAGAGTTGTAAAAAAACACCTGTTTGATAGTTCTTAATTCAAATCTAAGATCATTCGACTAACGCCCTCTGCCGGGATAAAAAGTTAGTGTTCCTCCTCATTGTATTATAATCGCAATCATCATCTTCATCGCAATAATTTCATCGAGGGACTTATTATTTGAGGATTATTGAGTAGGTTGCGGTAGTCTCAGTATGAACGATTGCTAAACAACTTTAAATCGTAATAGATCCTAAATCATAATATCAAATGAAAAATGATTATAGACTTAAAAAAAGGATTACTCCACTCTATATAGTCTGTCTACTTTATTTTCTTTCTTTATTACAAAATAGCGCATGTTGGTCGCCATTTTGAATTTTATTTTATGTCACCTATCTAAGAACGATACCCTAATTAAAGCAATCCTTTGAGTGGTTTAGAAGATACGAGGGAATAAAGAATATTACAAACACACAAAGATAGGCGCGAAAAACATAAAAGCCCTTAATCGAAAGGTAGACGGAGATACCCCTAATGACCCCTATGACGGAATTCGGCGAATTGACCTTACATCATTCTAGAGTCTGACTGAATCGAGTACATTTTAGGATTATATTATCCTCGCTGAAACACTTTGTGTAGAATTAAAATGCTTATATCTATTAAAGTATAAGGTAAATATTGGTTTAAGAAGCATTTTCCGTAGGTACCAAATAAGTACAAAATCTACAAACATTCACCGGTAGGAAATTACTTGCGTAAATATGATATTTCAGAAAATCTCAAAGCGTCAAGATGGCGGGACCAGGCTTTTTTGTCTGCCAATTTGTTTTCCCCGACATAATCCACAGTTTAACTACAGTTTTGGGAGGTACCAATTAAGTACTAAATATGTGCATAAGTGATTATTAGCTCCGAGTTCGTTTTCTTTTTGGTCCCGCCATCTTGACGTCAAAATGGCGGGACCAGGGTTTTTCGTGAATATCTTTTAAACTAAAGAGGTACTAATTTTTTTAATTGAGGTACCAAATAGTACCAATTTGGTACTAAATCTGACAGTATAAAGTTTTAATATCTGAGAGATGGTCCCGCCATCTTGACGCTAATCAAATAAGTACAAAATCTACAAACATTCACCGGTAGGAAATTACTTGCGTAAATATGATATTTCAGAAAATCTCAAAGCGTCAAGATGGCGGGACCAGGCTTTTTTGTCTGCCAATTTGTTTTCCCCGACATAATCCACAGTTTAACTACAGTTTTGGGAGGTACCAATTAAGTACTAAATATGTGCATAAGTGATTATTAGCTCCGAGTTCGTTTTCTTTTTGGTCCCGCCATCTTGACGTCAAAATGGCGGGACCAGGGTTTTTCGTGAATATCTTTTAAACTAAAGAGGTACTAATTTTTTTAACTGAGGTACCAAATAGTACCAATTTGGTACTAAATCTGACAATATAAAGTTTTAATATCAGAGAGATGGTCCCGCCATCTTGACGCTAATAATTTATAGGTACCTTACCTTACCAACTAGCTAGCCTAGCTGTTGGTAGAGACTGATTGTAAAGAACAACCAGTGTTTACTAACAGCTATTGAGCTATAGCAGCTTTATTTAGAGACAAGTATACGTAATATCTTTGTCCACTGACGTTGAAATTATTCACAAGAATTAGACAAGGCTTGAAATGACGTATTTGAGAACCAAATATATAAAATAAAATTATTATTATTAAATATTATTACAAAATAAACTTTTAAGTTTTAAAAAGCATAAATTCATGCATTTCTGTTGCATAAGTCTTGCATGCAACTTGCACAGAATTATGATATAAATCATCATACAATAAAATTCCTTCAATAATTTCAACCTCCAACATCTATAAAATATGCCTGAAATGTAATGTTTCAATTTTTTATAGTTGTATGAATACTTCATTTTCAGAATTGGGTTCGCTATCAATAAGTGGACTAATCATGGAGGTGAAGAAACTCCACGACATGGCGTACCAACTTGGTCTTGAAGAAGCCAAGGAAATGACCAGAGGGAAGTATCTAAACATATTCAACAAACGGAATAGATAGTTGTATGGTATGGTCTAACTAAGTTATAAGTTTTATATTATTAAACTTCGTTTTTTAATTGTAGACTATGATTTGACACACTTCCCTGAACAAAAAATGTTAAATAAGAACTAAAATGTCAGATTGTAGTCTGAAATTAAAAAACAAAGTTATACTTAGTTTTATAGTGAATTTGGTCAATTGATTTTAGTTCTTTAAATGTAATATCATAAAAATATCTTGCACTGTGTTTCTTTATCAGTAGTTAAGTGTGATCAGGATGGCAGGTGTAGATCTAAATGTTTGTTTTATTTTGTTTTTAATATTTGTTGTTGTAGCGGCTACTGAAATACATCTTCTGTGAAAATTTCAAGCTTCTAGCTATTACGGTTCATGAGATACAGCCTGGTGACAGACGGACAGCGAAGTCTCGGTAATAGGGTCCCGTTTTTACCCTTTGGGTACGGAACCCTAAAAAAGGAGTTATTTTAGTTTCACTGGGCCTTTTCCGCACTTGGCTTCACAATTGGGCCCGCCCGGCCCTTGTATGTGTCAGAGCGATGTTATTCGCACTCATAACTTTTTCTTAAAGACAGATAGGTGCACGGTCGGCCTGGATTCAACCTACGACCCTCAGAATTAAAGTCGAGGTATCTACCACTAAACCATCACTGCTCCTCGCGCGAGTAGTAACTACTACTATGCTCCTCGTACATTGTTCTTGTGTATAAAGTTATATTCTACACTGTACTACACAAGAAGAATGTAAGTACTTGTATAATGTACAGTACATTGCTTGCTCCAAATTATAGGTACATTAGTTGTACAGTGCCTCTTAATGCCAAATTCTAATGTGGGGATAATGGACATGAATGAATGAAGTATAATTTCAATGACCAAATCACCTTTTAAGTAGGTACTCTTAAGTATAGATAGTTTCTCAATTATATTATCCTAACCTAAATGTAAGTATATTTTATACATACCTACCTACTCTACACATTTTAAAATTCAAGTTTGTACTAAAAATTACAACATTCTGTATTCTAAATTTTATTAAATAACTAACTATAATAGTGAAATACAATTTTAAGTGTAATAAAGAATGTTATCTAGTTATAAACTCTTGCATTTTATATTATTTTCTAATATTATCTTGGTTTTAAATTACTGGGAAAGTCTATCAATGAACCGTATCTTGAGAGGCCTGTTGGGTGTTGCGATGAAGGACCTTTTTGCCTCAATATCTCCATAATGGTACTCAAGTTTGTATTTTTGTAAAAGCTGAAAGATAATAAAATAGAATAAGTATATTGTACATAACATTTTGACCAAATAGGTTATTTTCAAATCATATTTGGTAAATTAAAAAACGCTTTCAAATCGGAATGACGCTTGTTGAATGGGAGTCCCACTTTTAAATTTATTTTATTCCGTTTTTAGTATTTATTGTTACAATGGTATAATTTTTTTTATAAATGTTTTTTGTTTATACTCTTTTACGCAAAAACTACTGAACCAATTGCGATGGAACTGTGTATCCGGATAGCTGGAGATCTGTATTACCACATAGGCTACTTGTTACCCCGATATTTTCACAGGATCGGGACTTACGCGCTAGTAGAAATGTATAAAAGAATAACCTTGATAGTAAGTAACGACATCATCGTCTCTGCAATATTCTGTCCCACACATTTCCTCGCTCCGTAGCCGAAGGGTATGGAGGCGAAAGAGTGGTACTCCTTAGCGTCGGCTCGCAGCCACCGCTCCGGTTGGAACACCTTCGCGTCTTCGTAGTTGGCTTCTTTCAGAGACGCATCTTGAGTTGACATTATTATGAGGGTGCCTCGAGGTATGCTGGGGGAAACGGAAAGATTACGGAAAATTCTCACGAAGAAACTCATGTGTCTTCTTCTCATTAAAGGTCGCGTTTCGAAAACGCACTAAAAGTAAGACGTTTGAAACGATTTTATTTATTGGGTAGGTAGCAGTAGCAGTTATAATATCACACCCCTTTTCTGATATCTGTCGCATATACCTACTTAGATAAAAATAAACATTGCGCATATAATCAAACACATCCAATTGTAAAAGCCATAAAAAGTTTCTTTTTAAAGGATAAGACATTTTTAGTTGGTGGTGTTATACTTTATTTGACCGATATATTTTATTGAGAGATTGAATATTAGCCCTTTATTTAAATAAATCTGCACTAGTGACGAAGTGGATGATAGTATATCGACTAAATAAATTGCAATGTCTAAAATAGTGCTTACTTGTATTTATCTAACGTTATATTCTTTGGCAAAATTCTTGTAAGGACTGGAATTGGAGGCACCAATCTGTGAAAAAAGATATCCTATTTTTACCCGACTGCACGACGCAAAGAAGGGTTATGTGTTTATCAGTCTATGTATGTATGTTTGTTTGTATGTGGCGCTCCAGAGGCCTAACGGATGGACCGATTTTGATGATTTTCACGTCAATTGTCGGCTTTATGAAACAGGGGCGATTAAGACGAATCGCTTAATCGCCCCTGTTTCATAAAGCCGACAATCCAACAGGCGCGACATATGTCGGGAACCGACAATTTGACAATTTTTCTGTTTCTTAAAGCCGACAGGCGACAAAGAAGATCGGCGTTTTTCCTTAGGGATTTTACCTGGGGGTTAGAGGTACCTTAATTTTATTTTATGTGCCATCGCAAATTACGAGACATGGATTATTCAATTGATTTAGGCGAGCTAAAGCCATGGTGTTAGTATTTTTTTTCCTATTCTTACTAAGTTAAAAGATATTGGGTGTTAAAGTTTCACATTTGGGAGTTTCACACAAAACACCACTAGATGTCGTTTTTTGTCTTGAATATCCATAAATCTGAATTGGTATACCAATATGGCAGTTAATCAAGTCATCTTTCAGTCAATAAATCTTATTAATTAAAAATAATTCTTTTCTTTATAAATTCTGGACCGATACGTGGAATTCTGTAGTCATTTAATGGTTTTACAAATTCAGATTTATGGACATTCGAGACAAGTAACGACATCTGGTGGTGTTTTGTGTGAAACTCCCAAAAATGTGAAACTTTAACACCCAATATCTTTTAACCTAGTAAGAATAGGACGAAAATACTAACACCATGACTCTAAGTTTACGCAATCAATGGAATAATCTATATTTCATGACTTGCGATTGAAACAATTTGTTACAACAAATTGTTTGAAGTGTCGAATATGATATCTGTGGAACAAAGCTGGTCCATTTTGAACGGTCTTCATTGTCATGGTGGAAAATTTACAAATAAGTCAAATTGTCGCGACAGTTTGACATTTTTCTGTTTCATAAAACTTTTTGCGTGACAGGTGACAGGTGACAATTTGTCGGGAAAAACTTGACAATTTTGTTATAAGAAACACAAAATTGTCGTGACATATTGACATATTTGTAAAATTGTCCGACATTTGCGACAGGCGCTTACCCTTCTGTCTCGAAAATCGTATTTTGAATTTTGAAGACGTTAAACTGTTTTGTTCCGTATTGAGGTTTTTATTTTTTCATTTTTTCATTACAAAAATGGTTCTTACATCGAGCAGCGAAGAAAGTAGCGACGATGAATATTTGGAACAAATTCAAACAAGGAGCCAAAGACGTACATTTAAGTGTAGAATTAATTTCTCCTTCACAATTACTGATTTCTGCTTTAAAGAAACATTTCGGGTATGTAAAACTACAGCTCAATTTTTGATTGAGAAAATTGGTTATCGGCTTGAACAAATATTGAAAAAAAAAACTCCGCCAAGTGCGACACTCGCGCACGAAAGGTTCCGTACCACTATCACAATAAAGTACGGAACCCTAAAATGAGCTTAAAAATTGCACCTATATGTATACTCTGTACTAATATTATAAAGAGGAAAGATTTGTATTTGTGTGTGTGTGTGCGTCTGTAATACAGACGCCTTATTAGCGTCTGTAATACAGACACCCAGTTTATTCATAAACAAACATACAGACTCTGTATGTTTGTTTATGAATAAACTTAAAAGCTACTGGATCGATTACAAAAATTATTTAAAAGTGTAGAAAGCTACATTCGCCCGGAGTAAAACAGGCTACTTTTGATCCCGATATTCCCACGGGATCGGGACTTACGCGGGTGAAACTGCGGGACGCAGCTAGTACATAATAAGTCGGACAGGCAAACTATAAAACACAAAACTGCACAACTTAATTAAGTATGTAGGTGCAATTAATATTTTTCTTTTTTTAAAGTCGGTTTTTATTTTTTTCTGAAATACTTTTATAAACAACAATACTAGCTGCGTCCCGCGGTTTTACCCGCGTAAGTCCTGATCCCGCGAGAATTTCGAGATAAAAAGTAACCTATGTGTTATTCTAGGTCTCCTATCTATATTCCAAGTTTCATCGCCATCGGTTCAGTAGTTTTTGCGTGAAGGAGTAACAAAGTCACATACAGACATACATACATACATACAATATTTCGCGTTTATAATATAAGTAGGAAGTAGGAATAGGAAGTAGAATAGGACTATTTGCAAATATCTTAAAAGTTGACAATTGTCGCCGTTTTCTTGACATAAATAATAATAATAAATAAATAAATTCTGTGAACAACACACAGCGCCATCTAGCCCCGTGGTAAGCGACTAAGCTTGTGTTACGGTGACTAGACAACGGATATAATACTTATATTTATTTTTCTTTTGTAAATACATACATATTATACATAGGACACCCAGACCAGACACAAATATTTATTTTTTAAGCATAAATACTTGCACCCGGCGGGAATCGAACCCGCAACCTTCTGCATTGCAGTCGCGCTTTCGCACGACGCGCCACAGAGGTCGTCGACATATATGTCACGATAATCCGACATATTTTATGCCGGCGACATAATTGTCGCCTTTTTCTTGACATATGTCGCGTTTATGAAACGCGTCCAACAATTAAAAAAATGTCAAGGTTTCACCTGTCACTTTTAAATAAAATTGTCACGTTTATGAAACAGCCTCAGCGTGACAATTTGACAAATAAGTCAGTTCTTGACATAAAAGTCGGATTGTCAGCTTTATGAAACAGGGGCCAGGCCCCTGTTTCATAAAGTTGACAATCCGACAGGCGCGACATATGTCGAGAACCGACAATTTGACAATTTTTCTGTTTCATAAAGCCGACAGGCGACAAAATTGTCATGGTGGAAAATTTACAAATAAGTCAAACTGTCGCGACAATTTGACTTTTTTCTGTTTCATAAAACTTTTTGCGTGACAGGTGACAGGTGACAATTTGTCGGGAAAAACTTGACAATTTTGTTTTATGAAACACAAAATTGTCGTGACATATTGACATATTTGTAAAATTGTCCGACATTTGCGACAGCCGCTTACCCTTTGTCTCGAAAATCGTATTTTGAATTTTGAAGACGTTAAACTGTTTTGTTCCGTATTGAGGTTTTTATTTTTTCATTACAAAAATGGTTCTTACATCGAGCAGCGAAGAAAGTAGCGACGATGAATATTTGGAACAAATTCAAACAAGGAGCCAAAGACGTACATTTAAGTGTAGAATTAATTTCTCCTTCACAATTACTGATTTCTGCTTTAAAGAAAAATTTCGGGTATGTAAAACCACGGCTCAATTTTTGATTGAATTGAATTATTTAAAAGAGTAGAAAGCTACATTCGCCCGGAGTAAAACAGGCTACTTTTGATCCCGATATTCCCACGGGATCGGGACTTACGCGGGTGAAACTGCGGGACGCAGCTAGTACATAATAAGTCGGACAGCCAAACTATAAAACACAGAACTGCACAACTTAATTAAGTATGTAGGTGCAATTAATATTTTTCCTTTTTTAAAGCCGGTTTTTATTTTTTTCTGAAATACTTTTATAAACAACAATACTAGCTGCGTCCCGCGGTTTTACCCGCTTAAGTCCTGATCTCGCGAGAATTTCGAGATAAAAAGTAACCTATGTGTTATTCTAGGTCTCCTATCTATATTCCAAGTTTCATCGCCATCGGTTCAGTAGTTTTTGCGTGAAGGAGTAACAAAGTCACATACAGACATACATACATACAATATTTCGCGTTTATAATATAAGTAGGAATAGGAAGTAGAATAGGACTATTTGCAAATATCTTAAAAGTTAACAATTGTCGCCGTTTTCTTGACATATACAGTGGTGGTCATATAATTAAGAACGCTGATATAAAGGGAAGATTTTTTCCAACTAAGATGCAAAACTAATTGTATGCATTTGTTTTTATTTCTCTCGGTATCGTAAAACATTTCCATATTACCACTGTATTCATTGATACACATGATTGGCTAAAAATCAATAGGCAAACTTTTTACACTACTTTTAAACAAAGTATTCCTTATTACTGGCTGGTCACGTAATTAAGAACGCTAAGTAGTTTATACCTTTATTCAAATTTAAATAGAGAACACTCAGTCGATTTGTTACTGTTTGTATAATTTTGGCGCCATTACGTGCTGTAAAAGATTAAAGGTGATTGCTTCTTTAGAAAAAACAATGGGAAAAAATAAAAGTTGTGATAAATCTACAAGGGAAGTAATAATAAAACTTCGCCGGAAGAATTGGTCTTATAAAAAGATAGCCGACCATCTGCAATGTACAAAAACGATGGTTTTCCACGCTGTAAAGCATTTTGCTACGTATCAAACTACTTCGAATGTTCCACGTGTACCTAAACAGAGAAAAACAACTCCTCGAGATGACCGAAACATCGTTCGTATGGCAAAACAAAATCCTTTTAAAGGGTCCAATGAGCTTAGAAAAGAATATTTTGGTGAAAACAACCCTTCAGCAATCTCAGCACGCACTATTCGAAGACGTTTGGTAGAAGAAAAATTGCACGGTAGGATAGCAAGAAAGGTAGCCATGTTAAAACTTTGCCACAGGCAAGCCCGGCTTGCATTTGCGAGAAAGTATGAAAACTGGACTGCGCAACAGTGGAAAAATGTACTTTTTTTCTGACGAGACGAAAATAAACAGAGTATGTTCTGATGGAAAACGATATGTACGACGTCCCCCGAATACAGCATTCGACCCAAGTACACGAAAGTTACATTAAAGCACGGTGGTGGAAATGTGAAAATTTGGGGTTGCTTTTCTGGACATGGTGTAGGACCTGTAAAGTTGATAGAAGGTAACATGGATCAGTTCCAATACAAAATTATACTGGAAGAAACAATGTTACCATACGCTGAAGACGTTCTACCGGTCATTTGGACATTCCAGCATGACAATGATCCAAAGCACACTGCACGCACCGTAAAGGAATTTCTTACAGCGCAATCAGTTTCTGTCTTAGACTGGCATGCTAACAGTCCAGATCTAAACCCAATAGAGAATCTGTGGTTTGAAGTAAAGAAAAAGGTTTCAAATACAAAGTGTGGAAATTTAAGAGAGCTGTATGACGTTTTTTTAGAAGAATGTAACTCTATTTCTCTTGCGAAATGTCAAAAATTAATAGAGTCAATGCCTCGCCGGTGTAAAGCTGTAATTAAAAGCCGTGGATATGCTATTAACTATTAATTTTAGTTAAATATTTATTAAATTTCTTTTTGTTTCCTGTGCTACATATTATTGTGATTTTTTAAATCTAAGTGTCATACAAAACAATTCCCGAGCAGTTAAATAAATCGTGCTTAATTATTTGTCCAGTTTCAGTACTATTTGAATGTGTTACTTTGATAAAATCAATAAAATGTGCAAAAAATAGTTAGCGATTTCATACTTTATTCTTAAGTCAGGTTGCTCTATTAATGTGACTATTATATAACATAACTAGGTGCTTCTCAGAAGGTACACATCTCTGTGTATGATACGATTTAAATAAAAAACTTCTAGAACTTCAAATCGTTCTTAATTATATGACCACAACTGTATGTCACGATAATCCGACATATGTCGGCGACATAATTGTCGCCTTTTTCTTGACATATGTCGCGTTTATGAAACGCGTCCGACAATTAAAAATATGTCAAGGTTTCACCTGTCGCTTTTAAATAAAATTGTCACGTTTATGAAACAGCCTCAGCGTGACAATTTGACAAATAAGTCAGTTCTTGACATAAAAGTCGGATTGTCGGCTTTATGAAACAGGGGCCTGGGAGTGTCAACTGTTCAACTATTTGGGATCTACAACGACTTAAAGTTGGTTAAGAAAACAAAAGTTGACTGACTTTATCAAGTGGGGTATCGTTGAATAGGTATTCGAAAATCATTGTTAGGTTTCTCTAACCATTTTTAACCCCCGACGGAAAAAGAGGGGTGTTATAAGTTTGACGTGTCTGTGTGTCTGTCTGTCTGTCTGTCTGTCTGTCTGTCTGTCTGTCTGTCTGTCTGTCTGTCTGTCTGTCTGTCTGTGTATCTGTCTGTGGCATCGTAGCTCACGAACGGATGAACCGATTTGAATGTAGTTTTTTTTGTTTAATAGGTGTCTTTTGCGCGAGTGTTCTTAGCTATGTTTGATCAAAATCGGTTCAGCCGCTCATAATATACGTTGGTTGCAGCTCGGAAATAAAAACCGAATGTTTTCAAATATGCCCGAGTGGGGTATCAAATAAACCTTACGTACCTTACGTTCCCGCGTCGGGGGACGCGGGAATGTGTCACAGAAGTTGATGGTAACCGACCCGTGCTTATAGTACCGCGTCCCCCGACGCGGGAACGTAAGGTACCACATACCTACTCAGAGACATGAAATTTGTTTTCGGGTTATTATTTTTGCCTTTTTAAAGTTTAGTTTTGTTTTAACTTTGAAGATTTTTTTCATTTAATGTAACCATTTGGGATCTACAACGGTTTAAAGTTACTTAGAAGTCGTCCATATCTTAGATTACTGCAACTTACTCAATAATCCTCAACTTAATAAACCCCTCAAAGAAATGATGCGATTGCGATTAGAATACATTAAAATTGATATAATAACACGTCTTGCAGCTAATGCTGACTAAAAAGCACAAAATAAAAAAATTTAATATAAATTTAAAAAACCCGCCTGCTTAAAAAACTTTAAATAATAAAAACATATCTATATATATAAAAATGAAACCCGTTTTCCGTTGTCACGACATCACGCGTGAACGGCTGGACCGATTTCGATAATTCTTTTTTTTTGTTTTTGCTATTGTCAGGAGAAGGTTCTTATGAAAGAAAAAAATGCTGAACCGATTTTGATGAATTTTGGTATGAAGATAGATAGCCATTTTTTTATACTAAACGACAGGACAACGTCTGTCGGGTCAGCTAGTACATAATAAAAACTGAAAGGAAATAAAACAAGCCCCGTAGTCACAGAACATAGCGACTTTAACAGTCGGGCGGGACCCATTGACGACGACCTTTTGACGACCTCAGTGGCGCGTCGTGCGAAAGCACAGCTGCAATGCAGAAGGTTGCGGGTTCGATTCCCGCCGCCGGGTGCAAGTATTTATGCTTAAAAATAAATATTTGTGTCTGGTCTGGGTGTCCCTCTATGTATAATATGTATGTATTTACAAAAGAAAAATAAATATATGTAGTATATCCGTTGTCTATTCACCGTAACACAAGCTTAGTCGCTTACCACGGGGCTATATGGCGCTGTGTGTTGTTCACAGAATTTATTTATTTATTTATTGAATATCTAAAATCTAGATCACCGCTAACCTTTTCAATAATGGGTCCCGACTGTTAAAGTCGCTATGTTCTGTGACTACGGGGCTTGTTTTATTTCCTTTCAGTTTTTATTATGTATGTTTTTTTTTTTTAATTGAATTATGATCGCTTTCCACCGCGAGCGGAGCGGAGCCATGAATGTGTCAGTTTAACAACCAGATGCTAGCAAACACTTTTTATTGGGAACTAACTATGTTCTAGGTACCTTAAAGTCTCTTTAATACAGGCTTGAAGGTAAGGGGTATCATTTCTGACGTTGTTAACGTCCACCAGTTCAGGGTTGGGGTAAGCCTTCTGTATCTCAGAGTAGAGCAGCCTCTGAGCCCTGTGATACTTGGACAAATGGTACAGGAGAAATGCCACCGATGACGTTATCTGAAAGTTTTGATATTTCAAAGTTGGATTATTGATATTTCCTTAGATTACCTAGACTAGATGGTGGTGTTCTAACAACGACGCGTCGTTGTAATAACACCCACCGTCTAGTTCAATTTTTGATCCAACTTTTTTAAAGGTGCAGGGCGTCTCTACCTATAGTGCAGGGTGAGCAATGCAAACGGGCGCCCCTCGGCGCCCCTGAGACGCGAATGACGCGTATCAGAATCTCATACCTAGCCCCCGTATCAGAATCTCCGGTTTGCATATACCTATATTTTCAACGCATTTCGGGAACTATGGGATTTATTTTATTTCATACTATTTAATTTTAAACCCCGACAGCGGCGGCCTTTCGGCCTCGTCTCTGTCCCGAAAGACAATCCCTCTCCGAGATGCACGGTCACACCACCGTTTCGAGGCCCCCAAAGCCGGTGATAAATCCTCCCGAGTTAACCACCAAGGGCTGTGGTGATTTTATATAGGACCATCTCGGGACTTTCAATTTCCAAATAAAAAAATAATTTATTACGAATTAAAATGGCGGCGAAAACTCATAAAAAACGCAGGCACCTACAGCATACCCTTTATAACTCGGTTTCGCATAGCGCGACATTGTCTGGTAGTTACCTACTTTCCATCTTCCCGTCAGATAGAGGTCACCGTCAAATGCTTGGCTACAAATAGCTTCCTACATACAAATAACGAAAGATAAACCTTTATCGCTGTTGGTACGGTAGGTATAATGAAGTTGAATACACTGGCATCATTTTACTAAACAATAAGCTAACAGTTTAAATTACAATATCCGACACGATAGTGAACGTTAAATTCCTAGAAGCATTATTGAAGAAGAAATTCGAGGAATTACTATATAATGCGATATTGGTATAGAAGGAACAAGAGACTTACAGTGTTCACTCCAATTAGAAGCATGTCCATAATGACAGTTGAAATATCTTCGGGAGACATCTTCTGATCACCGAGTAGCATAGCATTTATTAACGACGTCGTACCTGGAAATTGTTTAGGAAACCAAAATAATTAAGAGGTCTAAGTCGCACCACCCCTACGGATTCGTCCCAACTCCGATACGTAAGCCGGTACAATCAAAGGAATACGGGTAGGTACTTAGATGAAAACAAAAAACAGTAGATACGTTACCTAGTCTCGGAAAATGAGACGATAAAATTGGCGTCTAGCTGACGTACTAGCGTCGTATGTCGAACCGTTGCCGCGTGAGCACGTGCTGTCACACTGCGATCTTTTTGAAATCCATAAGAATGCCATTTTGCTTATTTACAAATTCCTGAATCATTCTTAAAGACAAATGTTTTTAAATACATTAATTTTATGAAAATGCATGTAGGTGTTTCTAGGTCATTTTTCGAATACGCAATGTTAGACAATACCGTATCTACTATTTTTGTTTTCATCTAACTAAGGGTAGGTAGGAGAAATCGTTCCACTGCGGCCGGACAGTCACTAGTGAACAGGGACCTTCTAGTTGATCGTGCGACATCTTAGACCTCTTAGAAAGCACGCTGTTTTGCAACAGTACCGTCAAATACACCAACTTTGCCAACCACCAAAACATTGCCCAAAAAGCAGTTTCTACATCTGTTAATATTGAAAAATATTTGGGCGTTATGGTTTTATTTGTATATTTTATTTTAATTTATATATTCGGTTAATTTTGAAATGTCAACTAAAGACTATGATTTTTTTAGTGTGGTTTCGGAACGCGCCTAAGAAGAAACCACAAAAAACTCATGGGTTAAATTACAATCGTCATAGACACCGAAATTGCAATTTAACATGCAATATTACCAGCCGATGATAATATCCGATAGAAACGGGCGCGTGCCTATGTGGGAAAGTTAACGATAAACAGTTAGACCTAACTATTAAGTACTACAATAAAAACGTTGTAATACTAACTATTGAGGTCTTCTTTATTACTGTACGATATGGATTGTTCAGCTTCTAATACGTGTTTTCCGATAAGACTGAAAGTTTAGACGACAATAAAATGATTAGCTACCAAACGTCAAAATGCATTCTACAAACCTATGGACTAAGTGTGATGGCCTTAACTACAACAAAAGAGTGATAAAAACTTAGTGTTTTCTTGGAGTGAAAGATTTTGTATTGTACCTACTCATATATTTACCTACACCAGCTGCGTCCCGCGGTTTCACCCGCATAAGTCGCGATCCCGTAGTGTGGTGAGCATTAATTTACCATTGTTAGGTATTGATTAAGTATTGATGAAATCGCCAATAATTATAGAAGAAATATCTACATAATATCGTTACTAGTTTAGTGATTTCATCAATTTTACAATTAAAGCGTTGGGTGCAACAAAGGTCTTTGGGCCTTATAGTGCCAAACGCCCTTGTTGCATTCAATGCTTCAATTGTAAGTCTAGTAAATTGATACTCGCCGCACTTTCCCCCTGATGACCTTAAATCTTTTCTCTCTATAATTACCTGGTAACTTAAACATATTAAACATTCTTAAAAACACACTTAAAGAGAATAAAAAGTACTAACTTATCCAAACTATCGCAGTACTTGACTAGACTGCTCCAAGCTGGAGTCGTGAACAGCTTCCAGAAATGTAGTCCTGATTCGCATCTGATTATAGCATCAGTGGCCTTCTCGAGGCTGTGGTATAGCCAAGACATATCGCATTGGCTGTAAACTAGCTCTGTTTCCAACATTGTGAAACGCTTCGAAAATAATATCAAGCCTGGAAAACAATTTAATACCAAGGCTAGGGTAGATATTTATAGACTTATACTTACTTATTTCAATCAGTTGTAGGCATAGAAAAGGGTAATCCCCTGTGTGTTCCCGTGGGTGGCGTAAAGGCAACTAAGGGGTCTGGGGGAGACTAGCAAACCTTGAGTTCTCCCCGTGCGGTGGCTGGTAAACTGCTACGTCCCTAGGAGTGTTGGTGTCAGGCAGGCGGCCGGCCATAAAAATATTGCAAAATCTATTTGCTGTAGGTATGGTCAACGATGGATGACTTACCTACTGCGCCGACCATAAATAATTTGGGATTTTAGAGGACCCAGAGCCCCGAAGGGATGCAACCGGGAACATCGCTCAGATGAGAAGAAGCAAAGGTAAAGGATTTAGTAGTACCCTACCTATAAGTCCTTTTTAAACGGTTCGAAAAATAAGGTCTAGGTTTATGGTACAGGATGTTTAAGTAAGTACCTACTTAGTTCTGAGAAATAGGTAATACAATAACGCGCGTAAAATAAATAGGTGGCATAACTACTGTGCAGTGCAGATAAAGCTGGCGAATTTGATACTTGCTATGTAATTTAAGAGGACAGTCTCCATTCTCTTTCTCCGTACAAACGTAGTCGACGTTTTCCTCCCTGGATAAAGACATTGGAGCAAATATGTTTATGCCATAAGACCTATATCTGTTATGATATGACTATGCATCTACCTTTTTATTTTTTTCATTTTCTAATTAGAATAAAAAAAAATCAAAAGGTAGATGCATAGTCATGACATGACAGATATAGGTTTTATGGCATAAACATATTTGCTCTAATGTCTTTATCCAGGGAGGAAAACGTTGACTACGTTTGTATGGAGAAACAGAATGGAGACTGTCCTCTTAATGTTCCTGTTGCTGAGTGGGCGGTCGGATTATACTTCTTCAAAACAGTTAGATGGGGTGTAGGGTTACCATACCAACTACACCAACGGTTAAAAACAGTATTATACTGTTTTTCACTACATTATACTTTTTACCGTTGAACAAAAATGAAGTCATCCTACTTCTATTTTGGTGAAAGATTTTTTGAAATTACTTTAATTAGTCATTCAATCATTACAAACAAACAAACAAATAAATCTTATTTCTTTATAATATTTGTATAGATTTTGTTTTGAGTTTTCAGAATCAAAATACTTCATAATATTGGCTCAGACTTACCCATACAGTCAAAGGACCACTTATGCAACTCCTTATACAGATCTTTACCGACTTCATCTTGATGGTTCCTAATATTATACACCTTACGCACAAAGTTGTCGCAGA
Organism: Idaea biselata; assembly: GCA_958496205.1. Lineage (NCBI taxonomy): Eukaryota > Metazoa > Arthropoda > Insecta > Lepidoptera > Geometridae > Idaea > Idaea biselata. The sequence continues at coordinate 20,246 of CAUEGO010000338.1, forward strand.
CGTCGTTTATTCCTTCGAGGTGATAAGCGACTGCGTCGTGTAGAGGGGTGGACATCAGTGTTCTCTGCCGGTTCCATTCTTGCCCGTGACTGTGGTGGTCAAATGTTTTGGATTAGGATTTGAAAGGAAAGATTGGAGGGAAGGGTGAGGAACAAAGACATTCACTTTTGATGTTAGTTGAATCTCTTTTGTGAGGAATTATGTTTTGGTCTAAAATAAAACCCATACTTACTTATTTATAAAAAAATACAATTTATTTAGGTAAGTAAGTTTAACCTTAAAAATTATATAGGTAGGTAGATAAATATCAAAGTGTCATGTAGAGGTATAGTCAAGTAAGATCGGATGGATTCCATCCCCGAAGGGTTCCCGCCTTGACCGCCACAGTCCTCACCCGTCGCAGGGGAACCAGAGGTCTAGACATCCCTGGTTCCCCTAAATGGCTCTTGGCGGCGGACTCGGGGGAGTTAGTCGCCAAACATTAAGGCGCGAAATGGCGGCGCGGCGCTGCGCTGGCGGGCGGCGTGTCCGCTCCGCCTCTCGAGAGGGTTTTGTCCATTTGGGCTTGGAGATGGGGACCACCCGCCGCGAGAGCTTGCCGAAGTTATCCGAAAGGTTCTGGCAAGGTCTGGCAACTGCGGCGCGAAGGACACCGAGGCGTATAGTGGGTATACCCGGCCGCTCATCATCTTGGATCATCTCTCATCATCATCATTAATTATTATTTTTGTTCTATTATTTTTAAGATAACGCACCTCACCCTTAATCATTCGTGTGATCCTCTCCATACCGAGGTTGCCTGGAAGAGACCACTCTCAGTGGTAAGGCCGCCTATTGTGCCACTATAGATTAAGATTCTTTGTACTTTATTTTATTGTAATTTATTTTTGGTGAGAACAATAAAGCGTTCTATCTATCTATCTATCTTGGCCGGGGGGACCGCCACACGGCGGGAAGCTCTTCCCCCGGAGGGCGGTCTGACGGTATTAAGAGGACAGTCTCCATTCTCTTACTCCATACAAACGTAGTTTAAATTTTCCTCCCTGGATAAAGACATTAGAGCAAATATTATTATTATTAAGTCATTTATTTCAGAATCACATTAAATTCCATATAATATATAAGTAGGTACATAATTAAAAATATAAGTATCAAAAATAAAATAAAAGATGTCACAAAAATACATTACATTATCACACAATTATTACATTACATTATTATTTATTTATTATAGTCACAAAAAAATAAAAATAAAATATTACTTATTGAACGCCGAACAATGCTCGCTTCTCACCCAACAAAATGGAATTCCAATGTCTGTGGAAAGGGCCATCGTACCTCGCCTCAAACATCTTCAGGATACTATTGCTGCTGGCTCTGGATCTTTGATACAATGATGCAACTTTTTTGCGCATAATAGCCTGGAAACCATCAGTGCGTGCCTCCGCGAACATTACTGACGCTCTGCAATATCTCGGCAGCTTCAACAGCATCCTGAAGATGTCATTGTACTGAACCTGTAGCGCTTTGACATACCGTTTCGTGTAATTGATCCACAAGCTGCTAGAGTAAAAAGATTGGCAAAATGCCTTAAAAAGCGTGATTTTGACCTGTACTGAGCAGCGAGTGAATCTACGAACAATCATGTTTCCACGAACGGCCAACGCTCTCCGCTCACGATCTACGTCGTCATCATCTTTTAAATTTTCATTGACAATATGCCCTAAGTATTTAACCTTATTGACGTACCTCAAAGCCACCCCATCCAAAGTAATTGAAGGAACATGGTGAACCTTCCAATTAGAAGTCTTAAATATTAAAGCTTCGCTTTTTATGGCATTGTACTGTAATCCATGGTCCCTCGCATACCCCTCACAAATACCTACCAGTTTTCGTATCGACCCCACTGAAGGGCCCAGCAACACCATGTCGTCCGCATAGCTAATGTTGTTGACACATTGGTCATCCACAAAACATCCCGTATGAGTGTTGCTGAGCCTCCCAATGAGGTCGTTGACATAGATATTAAATAGCAACGGGGAGCTCAAACCCCCCTGCCGAACGCCACACTTAAGGGTGTAGGCCTCAGACAGGGTTCCGTTCCACCTCACACGATTCTTTTGGTATTTGTACCAATACCGCAGAATGTTTACAATATCTACCGGTACACCCGCACTCTCCAGCTTGTCCCATAGTATTTTATAATTTACTCTATCAAAAGCTTTGGACAAGTCTAAAAAGCACGCGTATACCGGTGTTTTTCTGTCAGTATAATATTTGACAGTCTGCTTAAGGCA
>CAUEGO010000339.1:0-11284 GCA_958496205.1 Idaea biselata
GAATCAATTTAACAGACTTAGAACCAGGAGCAATAAAACGTTGTGAAGCCAGGGGATAATCTGAGTGGGTTAAATGCAATGATTTAGGATAGCTTAAGTCAACCTCAAGAATAAAACCATATTCAGCATTATCTGGTACACTATTTACGTCTAAACTAGTGATTTCTTCTTTAGATAGAAATTTAAATTCAGATAACGGTAAAGTTAAACTCATACTGTATCCATATAGGTTATTACAATCTATGTATATGAGGTGAGATTCTGGAATCGAATGATCAAAATCCAACATATATTTATTATTGGCTTTGGCATATCTATGCGATACCAAACAAATACCACCTCTTATTCCTGATTGTATCATATTGTAAATAGCTTCATCATTTATCAATTCTAACTCGACTTGTGTTTTGTACAGCATTGCATCAAAAGATAAACTCGGGGCTGTAATATAAAACGCTGGGTCCAATTGATAATAACTTTTACAAGTTACACGGAACTGTTCAAAGACATCAGTTAACAATAAAACGTCAGTTTTCAAATATAAGTCTGTATATTGACCCATATTATTTAATCTAAATTGTCTCCAAATTAATTGCGCGTGAGCATAATCTTTTTTAGATATATGCTCATTCGTAAGAGAACTATAAAAATCTTTTTTATTTGGGAGTGATGTTTCATTGTAACGCTGTAAATTATTCATATAATCGTAAGGATAGACTCCTTTTCGAGTAAGAAGATGAAACCGTGTGTCGTTTGAAAAATGTTTTCTTAAATGTACAAATTGTTCGGTTTTCATAGTTTTTGTTAATTTATCTAAACTAGTATTTAAAAATTTGAAAGAATCAACAAATCGCAACAATATTAATTTTCCATCAGAAAAAGGTATACACTTTGTGAATGAAACGTAATTCTCTTTAGTTTTTGGTATAATTTTTATAGACCCTGGAGCTTCACCTAATTTTGTAATAAATAAATGACAGTCGTATCCAGACAAATTATGAAAAAAAATTGGTATAAACTTTGGAATTTTGTATTGTAGATTGCAATAATTATGAGCTGCCCCTCGAAATTTCCCAGTTATGTGACAATGATCTTTAACTTTGTCACCATATAAAAACTTGTCACAAATGTGGCACTTAGATGCAGTTTTAAAATTATGTTCATCAAGTCCAGTAAAAATTATAGACACATTTCGATACAATATATCTCGAATTTCACGAACGTCATTATAAATGTATGATATGAATTTATCTACACAATCAATCCCTCGATATGTTACAAATTTATTGTACGATGAGTTTTGTGAACAAACAATATAATAAGCGAATGCAATGGGTACATGTCGTTGAGTTGTAGAAGTATGTAGACCTCTAATTTCTTCATTACAACTCGCTTCAAGCATACTTTCAAAGTCAGCGTAAATTACGAACGGAACGTTTTGCTTCCGATCATAATTTTTAAACTTTATTACTGAACCCTTTTCAGGTAAGACGGTGACAATCCCATTACAAGTATGACTATCTACTAGATCAGCACTTTTAAAAAACACTAAACAAGTATCACATAGAAATAGTTTTTTATGATTTGTAGTAATTTGATTTCGTAATAAACGCGACAAGTTTTTGATTAAACAATAATGCGATTTTGTACCATTTTCTAAATAAAGTAAATGAATAATTCGCCGATTAACAGTGTTTTCCGATTTATACAGAGGACCAATAACAGTGTTCTTTTTACTCAATCCGTAAATTATGAAACCTAAACCAGGATTGTTATTTTCAAATATAGATATATCAGAAAAAGTTGCTGGAAATGTCATTTTTTGTAAGTTAAGTACATCACGAAAATTTGGATACGATGAAACTCTATCAACATGATTTTTAGCTGGGTACAAAAAGGCTAGGACGCTCCATAAGAAACAATGCTTATCAGTGTTACGAACGTTTATACAAGCCTTTTTGCTTTTTATTTGATTAGGTAATTCAATGTACGTTGAACCGCGCAATGGCTCGAATTTGTTTACGTTAATTTCTATGTGCATACAGTTTAGAAACGCCCACCCACTGTCACGATCTTCAAATTCTTCCACTTGGTTTTTCAAAGTTTGAACAAGCGAAGAAAATAACATATCGAAGTCATAATTACCGTAAATAGGTGTATTTTTCGTACAAAATGATTTAATATCTTGTTCATCATTCTTGAACATTAGAAAACCTGCGTAAAGTTCAAAGTTAACTTTTATACAAATATGTAACTTTAGGCTATCATTTAAAAGACGTTGTAATTGACCGCGAATCGATTTCAAAAATAATTCAATACTAGATCGATTCTTGTCCTGAGCCAAAATTCTATAAGAAATAATTCTACATTTAAATGCGGATTCTATGATTTCAATTCCATCGCTAAATAAATGACTCGAAACTTTCTGTTTGTGTAACCTACTGCGTAAGTGACCTACCCATGAGTGATTATTTATTAATAACTCGCACGTCTTACAGAAAGGCATTATTATAAAGTGAATAACCAAGTACGTAAAATATTTATTTATTTCTATAATATCTTAGTGACTAAATACACTTGAAAACGCTAAAAGTATCTTAAAGCAGTAGTCGAAGAAGTGCAAGAAGTACCTACCTACTAGTGTCTTTAAAAAATTTAGCTTCGGTTTCTTTAAATACATCAAAAGATGTGATTAAGAGCTTCTGTAGCGGGACCCAAGCTGGGTCTTTGTCGCTCAAAATCAATTTTAAAGACGTTAAGGCTTTTTTGTACCGAGTTTCGGGTTTGTCGTTAGCGATGTCGGCCTTGTTATAAAGCCTGAGCTCGAGATAATAGTCACCACTCGTGACGGTTGATCGATAGCTTTGCCCGTTCGCTACTCTGGTCGCAAATGCTGATACTAGTGGTTTGACGCCGTCGCTGGATTTTGATCTGCCGCTAATGACGGCTGCCTCTGCGTCGATGATGGAAAATATGTTCGGTTTTCTGTGAACAAAGTAAAAATAATTAGTTTACTAAAAGTGAACATCACAAAGATGACGACGACTGGCTTATTACCATCGGCTGTATAACGGCTCTTTTGGAAGTTGAGCAGTTCAAGGATACATCGAGACGTTTTCACTTGAACAACAACAATGAGTCCTCAAATACGTCATGATAGGTTCAGTTTCAATGTTTTAAACTAACCTGACTGAATGACTAACCTCTTAGTAAAAAAATCGTAGAAACTTACTTCGAACAAACGGTTTCAGGCGTTTCTTTATTGGCTTTCCTCTTCGTCGCCTTTTTCAAAACGGTCGCAGCGGTGGAAGCATGCTTCTTTCTTTCCGGCACTGGTTTCCAGGAGTCGGGCACGTCGGTTTCGGCACTGCTGTCTTGTTCATATTCATAATCAGACCTAGAACGAAAAAAAAAAAAAAAAAAAAAAAAAAAATAACGTAAAATGACATTATACATACTATTAAAACATACTCTTTTTTGTAAAAAGTAGCTACTCACTTACATTTTTATTTTTTAACTTCAAAAATTTTTTCTTGAAGTTAGTGGCTTAGGAGCTGCTCTGTGTTTCTTGCTGGGCAAGTCAGAGGTACTTCTTGCTGATAAGTAGGTAGGTACTTCTTGCACTTCTTCGACGTCACTTCGACTACTGCTTTCAGAATTTTATGATACTTTTAGCGTTTTCAAGTGTATTTATATGTTTGAAAAATAAATAGTCAGCAGTATTGTTCAAAAATTGAAAAAACAAATTATAAATTTTTAATCGGCCGATAGCCGTTAAGTAATGAAGTCAATAACAATTAATTACGTTAAACGTTAAATATCGATCGACTTTATATTTGCTGTCGGTGAATACAAAGAAATGAACTTAAATGCAATAATGAACGTTATTGTAAAGCTTTTAAAAATGATTTCTCATTGAAAGAACCACAATACAAAACATAGATGTCAGCGAAATACGACTTTTATAAATATCATAGATACAGAGGTAAAGTTTGTTTGAATATCTACCAAAAAGGTTTGATGTTAGCTCTATTAAAGCAGGTAAAAATGATAATCTTTGTTTAAAGAACCACAATACAAAACATAGATGTCAGCGAAATACGACTTTTATAAATATCATAGATACAGAGGTAAAGTTTGTTTGAATATCTACCAAAAAGGTTTGATGTTAGCTCTATTAAAGCAGGTAAAAATGATAATCTTTGTTTAACACAGCGGACTCACTTAGTTTAGTGGTAGATATCTCGACTTTCATTCCGAATTCTTGGGTTCGAAACAGCTTCAATGGAACAAATTATTATGTAATATTATAAAAGCAAAAGTTAGTAAGTATGCCTGTTTGTTACTCTTTCATGTAAAAACTACAGAACTGATTGAGATGACATTTAGAATATGGGTAGCTGGGAGACCTGGAATAACACATTGGCTACTTATTTTATTCTTTAGTTTTATTTTTATAATGATTAAGATGTGTTTCTTTTCGGTAGGTACCTACAAAACGTGTAAGGTTTGTTTCTGTTCATTTTCAATATAAAGGTATAAAAATGAATCCCTATTTTGGTTTCGTGAACGGTTGGACCGTTTTCGCTAATTCTTATTTTGTTGTATTTGTTAAGTGAAAGAAAAATCATAAATCGATTTTGATATTTTTTTAAATTTTGGATCGAGACTTACGCGAGAGAAACAGCTTGGCGCAGTTATTATTGAATAAAATACAATTTTCTTGATAATAAGAATATATTTTCTTACAATTCGTACAATTTGTAGGAAAGAAAAGTGAATTTTGGCAATTAATAAACGCCTAATCAAAAGTTTATAGAAACACACTATAATTTATAAGAAAATGTTAAATTAAGATGTGTAATCAATTACTTACTTCATTCTTTATTATATTTTAACGATGGTTAAAATTTAATAACAATTCGGTAATTTGAGGGTTCAAATTTGACAATTGAAAGGAATTCGTGTTAGATAACGCCTGTAGGAAAAATGTAAGCAACGCAGCCAGACAAGAATAACATTTACATTAGTTTTGTGTTTGTTTTTGTTTTTAAAATATCTTTATTAACAATGAACTTAAGAAACATTTGATGTAATAGTGTACATTAGTTTATCGTATTAAATCAACAAAATATAATTTAATACGTTTTATGGCTCGCTAGACCTTTAAAACTTTACATTTACAGGGACTTACGCGGTTGACCCGCGGGACACAGCGGGTTCGCTAGTAGGTACCTAGATATTATCTAGGTAATATTATGTTATTATATATAATAATATTAAAATGTTTTAACTGTGTGTTTTCGCAATTAGCCCTACAACTGGGTCTTTAAGCTGTGGGTTTCCTCACGATGTTTCCCTTCACCGTAAGAGCGATGTAAATAACGCACATATTTTTTTCTTAAAGAAAAGACATTGGCCGGGATTCGGAAAAGCATACTTCTTTTATTTTTTAGTTGGTTAAGAATATTCATTATGGGTTCAGTTAGGTATCAATATTTAATCGATTACATATCATAGTTCTCACAGGAACATGAAACGTTATGTACCATTAGGTACTAAAATACGTAGAAATCAAGAAATAGGTAACATAATTTCTAGAAGTTTGATGAGTTGACATTGAGTAAAATCTAAAATAAAAGTCCATAACCACCTATAATAATAATACACTAGTTGAAATCTAATACTCAAATACTCAAATACTCGTAAATTGGTTTTGTCGTAGTCGAATAAAAACCTACTCTTATTTACGAGTATTTGTATTTATTAATTTATAATGTTGTATGTGTCATACTATTATTGTAATATTATTCAAGTAGTTTTTCTCCTGTCTGAACACCATTCTCTTCATCTTTCTTCACTTCTTGTCCATCCTAAGGGTACCTGGAAGAGGTCGCTTTAAGCGATAAAACCTCTCATTGTGCCACCTAAATTTAAGTTGCTTTTGTCTTTTTCTTTTATTGTAATGATTTAATTGTGGTGTGTTGCAATAATCAATCTATCTATTCTTTGAAATAGCATAGATCAGATAAAACATGACCCCATTACCAGAACCCCTCGAAGAAGGGGTCCTACATTAATAACAAATATTTTAGAAATTGAAAACCTCCTAAGTCAGCTAAATGTATTCATGGACATATGGCTACGACTTTACAATTGATAAGTATTCCCTTTCAGCTTACGTCAACTAAATCAATTTACACGTCGGCGCCGCTTTATTACTTACCGTGTGAAATCATTTAGTACTTGTTTTTGTGTGTAGTGCTTAGTGTTTTAGTGTTTGCCTTTTTTTCAGTTTTAGTTTTTAACGATATTATTATAAAATTAGTGTGATTCTTCTGGGAAAAAAATGTAAGTACGAAATAACGTTATTGCAATGGTACAAAATTTAGATAGATATTGATTTTTTATTGTATCAATTTCTATTTAAATTCAGCGTTGAAATAATAGTTCAATGCTGAAAGTATTTTACCATAGTGCTTACAACCAACAGTTGTATTTCTGTTTTAGTCATTTCAAATTAACAAGAAAATTACAGCAGGTAGTCGGTGAGTTTATGTTATTTAATAATCTAAGTAATTAGAAGTGAGTACTTGATTCTTCAGACTGATTGTTTTAAAACTAAATGTATTTCATAATATCGGTTAAAGTGATCTTACCATGGGCGCTATAGGAATATACACATATTGACGGTGTTTTTCCAACCGAATATTATATGAAATATATTTTTAATCAGTACTTGATTGTTTTATAAAACGAAATGTAATTCATAATATCGGTTAAAGTGATCTTACCATGGACGCTATGGGAATATACACATATTGACGGTGTTTTTCCGACCGAATATAATATAAAATATGTTTTTAATCAGTACTTGATTGTTTTATAAAACGAAATGTAATTAATAATATCGGTTAAAGTGATCTTACCATGGGCGCTATTGGAATATACACATATTGACGGTGTTTTTCCGACCGAATATAATATGAAATATATTTTTAATCAGTACTTGATTGTTTTATAAAACGAAATGTAATTAATAATATCGGTTAAAGTGATCTTACCATGGGCGCTATTGGAATATACACATATTGACGGTGTTTTTCCGACCGAATATTATACGAATTATATTTTTAATCAGTAAGTACTGATTTGTTTCAAACGTAATGTAATTAAATAACATAAATGACAACGACATCGATATGAAATGACTATGAACAACAAGAAGAGGTTGAAAAATTACTTAATATGTGTCGTTAACTGTCTCACTCTATGGAAATAAACGCGTTGAGAGAACTCAATAATTTCATAAACCAATGATGATAATATGATCATACTCATAAGCGTCGTTTTATTGGAACGAAAAAGCAAGGTTGATTTTGGTTTCATGTTTTAGGTTATGTTCGTTCTAGACCAATAATTCCCTTAATATCTATGTTTTATTGGGCAGCGGGGGTGCGGGGGCGCTGACCAATAAAACATAGATATTAAGGGAATTATTGGTCTAGAACGAACATAACTTACCTACTCCTGCACTGCTATACTGCAAATGGATTGGGCAATATTTTTACGGTAAGCGGCTTGCCTGATACTAGGGACCAAGCTGTTTATCCGCCACCGCGCAGAAAAAAAAAAAAGGTTTTCTAGACTCCCCAGATCAGATCCCTTAATCGCCTTTATGACACTCACGGGAAGAGATGGCTTCACAACCTTTCTTCGGACAAAAGATGACAATCAAAATTCATTTGTTTGAAACCATACAAGAAAATTCTTGGTCGAACGAACGAAAATTTCCTAGTACGATATAGAGCTTATTATTATCGTCCGTAGAATAAATAATACTTCAGTAAATGTTTCAGCCACTTATATTTGTGTTTCAAGCTGTATTTTATACGATTACAATATTATATTATTCACGTTTGTCCATTGACATCATAATGTCTATTTTGGAAATCATAAACAATAGTTGATACTAATACTCGACATTACCAAAAAGATTATAACCACTACGTTATAGGTTGATTTATGATGGAGTGTTGGACGTGGTTGTTAACATTATACATAATTTATTATGAATTCCAGGTGCTATATACGGCCTAGCGATATACAATTCAATAATAATCTACGTGCCGTTCCCTCTCGTTCTTTACAAGAAGTTGTTGGGTGAATCTGTCATGTTGGATGACTTGTCCGACCTCTATCCCACGCTCGCTAACAGCTTGAAGAGTCTGCTGGATTACACAGATGATGACGTCGAAGATGTAAGTACTTTACAAGAAGTTGTTGGGTGAATCTGTCATGTTGGATGACTTGTACGACCTCTAGCCCACGCTCGCTTATTTGTAAGATAGATAGATAGAAAGATTAACACTTTATTGTACCAAAAACACATACTTAATTGAAATTATACAAAGAATAACTTAAAACTAAAGTGACACAAATGGGTGGCCTTATCGCCTATGGGTGATATTTTCCAAGCAACCAATGAATGGATAAGACTTAAGGAAGGGGATGGGTGTTGTATTTTTAATGGGAAAGATTGTAAATAATTTGAAATTCGCAGGTATTTAGCCTATGTTTCGCTGTAAACACGACGGTATTCGACCAGCTGCAAGTGCACCCATTGAAAGAGAACGGTGAGAACATATCCGTGACTCACGAGAACAAAGAGGAGTATGTTGAGCTGTATGTAGACTTCTTACTCAACAAGCATGTCGCGAACCAGTTCAACGCTTTCAATCAAGGGTTCCAGAAGGTAGGTGCTTTGGAAAATATACCTACAAATTATTTTACAACTAGGTGCGTCCCGCGGTTGCCGCGTAAGTCCCGATCTCGTCGGAATATCGGGATCAAAAGTAGCCTATATAACTCCTTGATAATGTAGCTTTCTAATGGTGACAGAATTTTTGAAATCGTTTCAGTGGTTTCAGAGATTACCCGGAACATACATACATACATGAATGTTACCAACGTTACCTCTTTATAATATCTATACTAATATTATAAAGAGGTAACGTTGGTAACATGTATGTATGTATGTATATTGGGGGTAATCTCCTAAACTACTGAATCGATTTCAAAAATTCTTTCACCATTATTTCTAATGGTGAAAGAATTTTTGAAATAGATTCGCTACATTCACCCTGAGTAACATAGGCTACTTTTGATCCCGATATTCTCATGGGATCGGGACTTACGCGGGTGAAACCGCGGGAATCTGCTAGTTATCGATATAGATAGATTATTATACTATTATAGTATATAGTATAGATGACAAATGTATCATCAAAAGCTAAGATCCCTAAAGTAAGACAAATTAACAGGATAACAAAAAAAGTGCTCAGGTCGATTTAAAATATTTTGAAAAAAAAAAAAAGGCATCGTAGATTTGTCTTCTGGTTTCGCGATGTTGGATTGAAATTCGACTCATATTGCGGTTTTAAACGCGGTGTTTACTTTAAGCAGTTTTAATGCTCAACGTTTTTAGACATCTACAGGTCTTCTTTTCTTACAACAATGTGTCCCTGGCACGGGACAATTTTAGATAATGCCGTTTTCCTTAAAATATTTTTACTCGATTGTCCCGAGCATTTTTTTTGTTAGTCCGTTAATTTCTCCCAGAAAGCGGGCCTCCTCTTAGATTAAAATATTGAATTGTAGGTGTGTGGCGGCAGGATAATAAAGCTGTTCCGGTCGCACGAGCTGATGTCCGTGGTGATCGGCAACGAGGAGTACGACTGGGAGGTGTTCCAGGGCAACGCGGAGTACAAGCACGGCTACTGCGCTAGCGACCCGCAAGTCAGGTGAATATAGCCTCTTTACTTTATGACTAGTTCAGTTCAAATTCGTGCCAAAACGGCCGTGGGCGTACCGGCTAGATAGTGATTTGTATTTTCAGTGACGCGTCACTGACGTAAAAAAAATACAGTTTTTAAGGTTTTCAGACGCTCTGATGTTCGTTTTGTTAAACATGGCGGACAGACCTCATCGTCAATGCTCATTAGGTGAGATAAGGTCAAGTGCAAGCCTATCCTATCATGTAAACTATCACTTTCAGATGGTTTTGGGAGACATTCCACGAGCTGACGTTGGAAGATAAGAAGAAATTCCTGTTGTTCTTGACTGGAAGTGATCGCGTACCGATACAGGGAATGAGGGATATCAAAGTAAGTAATAAGTGTATTTAATTTTTAGCTATTTGACACGTGTTCTCCATACAAAAATAACCTCTTTTCCGGCCCTTAACATTATCCGATACCGGTAATGTTTTTATATAATAATTATCTCGCAAAACACTAGGCCTAAACGTTTACCTTTTTGTCTATTTTACAAAATTATTTCCTTTATTCTTGTGTAAGCACCCTACCTTTCCTTAACTTCTTGTCCATCCAAAGGTTGCCGTGGCCGAAATCAGTCTGAAGGATTTTATTAATGAATAAAACGAAAAAAAAAAAAACAAATTATTACGTTTTTAGTCTTATTTAATTGTTCGAGATCATAAAGTGTCCGTTATGTCCGAAAGTGATATAGTGTCGTACGTAAATTCTTATCGCCGCGATTTCTCGTTTCTGGGCAAGATGTACGAAGAATCGCACATTAATAATGGACATTTCAATACCTTTTTATTTCCGCATGTGTGTGCATATTTTTACTTAGCATTAGCGGTCAATAAATTATCATCATTACGATCACACGTCTATATCATTTTGGCTCCACACAATAACTCCCACAGTAATTGAGGTACATTTTTTACCTTCACAGATCAGAATCCAGCCAGTAGCAGACGAGCGTTACTACCCAGTAGCCCACACCTGCTTCAACCTGCTAGACCTGCCGCGGTACAAGACCAAGGAGCGACTCAAGTACTACCTGCTGCAGGCCATCCAGCAGACCCAGGGGTTCTCGCTTGTATGAACCTCTAGTTCTAATAACTTGACGCAAGGGTTCTCCCTTGTATGAACATATTGTTAAAATAACTTGACTGGTACAGTTGAACCCTAAATTTCTTGATCGCTCTGACTCAAATGGATGATACAATCGACCTATATATAGTACGTATTTTAATTTCAGACTAAAATCTGACCTTCTCATTTCTGTACTTGACATTTTTTCTTTAGGGAAATGTGTCAAATCGTAGTCTACAATTAAAAATCGGGTTATTTTTGAATTTATTAACCAATAAATTGGCAATCCAATTTTTCAAACCCCCTCGTCAAACGACGTCTTATATTGGCTCAGAGATTGTTTCGAAAGTCCTGTCTAAAATTAACCTATGCTCCATCCA
>CAUEGO010000340.1:0-19915 GCA_958496205.1 Idaea biselata
AGATCTTAGTTCGACATCCACTTGTTCGATAGATAATTACTTCGACAGAAGAACATACCTTCGACATAATACTGCTCTGAAATGCAAATATTAAAAAAATAAATTTCGAGTTATGATTTTAGGTCCCAATAAAAACAACAGTAATTTGATATGTTTATTTCTAATTAGTACCTGCGTACTGAGATACTGATGGGTAAAATAACTAATCTTATTTTACCCATCAGTACCTATAAAAGATAAAATGAAATATTATCTTTCAGACCGTTATCATCATCGGATTCTCTCCGAAGTCACCACTCAGATCGTGCACGTGATTCTGACGTACCAGCTAAGAAAGGAAAGAGTAAGGACATATTGGCTTAAACATGATATATTACTCGAAATATGTATGTCCTATCTACTAATATTATAATTGTGGAAGTTTGTGTGTAAGGAAGTAAAGGAGTATGTTTTTTACTCCTTCACGCAAAAACTTCTAAAAGGATTGCAATGAAACTTGGTACGCAGATAGCACAAAGTCTACTTGTTATCCCGTGCTTCGGATGGCACGTTAAACAGTTAGTCCCGGTTGTTATCTCAGATACCGGTCGTTAGGACAAATTAGAGGGCCTCAGGGCGACCTGACAACTCTAACACTAAGTGAGCCACACCACTATACGAAAAGAAGATCCCGTATCTATGAAATAAAATGTTATTTTTGTGATTATAGGTTCATCATCAAGCGCAACGAGTCAAGGCAGCAGCAGCAAACAACACCAGGTTAGTCTAGTTAAGGTTACCAGGTTAATTACCAAGTTTTGGCCTTCTATCAATAAAATCGGCTTCTTAACAACTAGGTACAAATTGATAGAGCACCTGAAACCACCTTTTAACAGAAAACTCCTCAATGATTATTCAGTTTCTTTATGATGATTATTCAGTTTCTTGTTTTTATTAGTTTGAAACCGAAAAATGAGTTAGATTTCATTATAAGCATCGCGAAAACAGAAGATTATTTTAACTGTGTATTTATCTCCAGCAGCTGGCTGCCGCAGCGGCCGCACAGATGGCGTTCGAGCAACATAGCGCCGCCGCCATGCAGGCCTTGCAGCACCAACTACTAAGAGGTTACGAGCGTTTTTCTACTAAAAAGTCCCGTTGTTTCACCCGCGAAAATCGGGGTTTCCCAGAAATCCTTACTAAGGATATCTACACATCACAACGAACACTCTCCAAATTCCTCCGACGATTTGTCGTCATCAACGTCAAACACCCTCTAAGGCTCGGCTCTCATTATATGATAGTTTATCAAAGTGTCTAATATCGACCATTGTATGTGTGGCAGGTCTGAGCGGCGCGGGCGGATCGGGCGGTATGAACGCTGCGGCCGCGGCGGCTATGATGCAGTTCTCTCCGCTACTCTACACGTACCAGCTGGCCATGGCGCAGGCCTCGGCCTTGGGGAAACGATGTAAGCCCTACGTACTCTTCATATTGAACATTGAGGGTCATTATCAGCGCTACGGTTGTTGGTCATTGGCTACGTCAATCGTCGGGATCAGTAAAAATGTACACTGGGAACACTGTGCAACAATCTGATCCTGGTCACGGCACCAAATTGTTGTACGGTTGTAGGAACTTGTTACTGAAATTATTTGCAGGCTTGTTTTCCGCGAATAGCTGAACTGTTCAAATTGGGTCCTTTTTGCTTGAAGATTCCTTTTGAGAACCAGCCCAACTCTTCCATAAATTGTGCCACTAGATAAGGTTTTTGAAAAAAAAATGCTAATCTTTAAGTTCGCCAATGCTAGACATTCCAATATCCAATGTCCGGGACTTCAATTCCAAGTTTCTCTCATAAACGTACGTCTGTCCCAAGTTACCTTCGTTTCCGAAGTAGTCGGGCCAGTATGAGATTGACGTGTCTTGTGTTACAGCCGGCAAGAGCAGCAGCGGCGGCGGCGGGAGCAACGCTGCCGTCGCGGCCGAGATGCAGCGCATGGCGGAGGCACAGCGACAGTATCTGCTGGACATGATCCCCGGCCAGCACGCCAGAAACCCCTGGAGCAAGAACTAGTGCACGGTGAGTATACTATACCACATTACTGTACTGCGGAGATGCAGCGCATGGCGGAGGCACAGCGACAGTATCTGCTGGACATGATCCCCGGCCAGCACGCCAGAAACCCCTGGAGCAAAAACTAATGCACGGTGAGTATACTATACCACATTACTGTACTGCGGAGATGCAGCGCATGGCGGAGCCACAGCGACAGTATCTGCTGGACATGATCCCCGGCCAGCACGCCAGAAACCCCTGGAGCAAAAACTAGTGCACGGTGAGTATACTATACCACATTACTGTACTGCGGAGATGCAGCGCATGGCGGAGGCACAGCGACAGTATCTGCTGGACATGATCCCCGGCCAGCACGCCAGAAACCCCTGGAGCAAAAACTAGTGCACGGTGAGTATACTATACCACATTACTGTACTGCGGAGATGCAGCGCATGGCGGAGGCACAGCGACAGTATCTGCTGGACATGATCCCCGGCCAGCACGCCAGAAACCCCTGGAGCAAGAACTAGTGCACGGTGAGTATACTATACCACATTACTGTACTGCGGAGATGCAGCGCATGGCGGAGGCACAGCGACAGTATCTGCTGGACATGATCCCCGGCCAGCACGCCAGAAACCCCTGGAGCAAAAACTAATGCACGGTGAGTATACTATACCACATTACTGTACTGCGGAGATGCAGCGCATGGCGGAGCCACAGCGACAGTATCTGCTGGACATGATCCCCGGCCAGCACGCCAGAAACCCCTGGAGCAAAAACTAGTGCACGGTGAGTATACTATACCACATTACTGTACTGCGGAGATGCAGCGCATGGCGGAGGCACAGCGACAGTATCTGCTGGACATGATCCCCGGCCAGCACGCCAGAAACCCCTGGAGCAAGAACTAGTGCACGGTGAGTATACTATACCACATTACTGTACTGCGGAGATAGTGTCACTGGGCAACGGGACCCCGGACAACTAAACTATGCATAAATGTTATAGCGTCCCTAACTATGACCACTTTGGGTATAAATGGAGGAGTGCGATGTACCGTCTGGCCACTCCGAGGAGCAACTGTCCAGGATCAGATATAGACCGATCATGTCCTCAAACGCTAGTGTTCGGTTCTTAAAGAGAGCTGCCCAAAATGGCATTACCAGTGTCACTTGGGCAAGAGGCAACTCTTCTTAAAGCAACCCAAACACAAGCTTTGCGAGACACGATCTGTCTATAACCGACTTGCTACTGAGCACCTGACTGTACAGCGAACCCTATAGTGTAATACCGTTAGGTGGATAAGCGGGGATGCTTCTTCTTCATGTCGATGGCACAAAAAGTTGTCAGGGGAATGTGGTTTAACCCACTCCAGTATATTGCAAGGTCTTTGCCGTTTTCATTCTGACATCAGATTAGCCAACATGAAGCTATTAGGGCTGGAGGGGCATACTAGGAGGTGCTGCAAGGTTTGTTTGGGAGCTCCACAGTCACACTGAGTCTGGCTTGGATCAATCATCCCCGATCTTCCCAGGTTTCCTTGCAGAGACCAACCCCAGTTCGTAGTCTATTATGCTACTTCCACACTGACCAGGGCAAATCATGTCTAGTGAAAACGGTATTCGCCAATAAAAACAAATATTATTGAGTAGGTATGATATTATAATGAAATCCAAACACTGATCTCCATTGTATGGACAGGACATAGCGCACTGAATTTTGGAGGCACAAAGATCTAATATCATTTTGTGTGGTATAGCAATTCCAGCGTACTTGTATAGTTCCATTTCAGTGAATTCAAACGAACTACGAATAGATGAATACTAAATGAGAGTTTGTAATTGAAATGATGATGAACCTATTATAACCAAAATCTTAGATTTTGATTAACTTAATTATGTGAATAAATTATCTGAACCCTCAGTCCAGCCTTTCTTAAGCGATATTGTTTTATGTTTTATACTATAACATTGTATTATGAAAGTAAATGCAACTTATGCTTTTCTTTTTGCAGGAAACAACAAGAAATCATTACAACGGATAAATAATAATATTTGATTAGTTAAGTTATCTTTAATTAAAATAATAATAGGTTAGGTCTCACTTAGGAACGTTTTTAAGTTAAGCTTCAGTAAAATAACGAATACTTTGCCTCTTTCAATCTTCTCTAAGTGATAGTCAATGGGCGGAATATTGTATTATGTTGTCTCGAAATGATAATAGTGCGATATGTATTCTGTGAAGCATTTAAACCCCGAAATACTTAATTCTACATACTTAATTATATAGGTTGATACAGCGCTAATAATAACATTAGTAGGACATTTTAGCACTAGGGATGGATGTATATTTTATTTTCTAGCAGCGCCCCGCGATTTCACCCGCGTTTGTCCCGATCCTGCAGGCGCCAGATGGCGATTTGTGCAACGTTCTGCTATATTAAAAATAATCCGCTCCATAACTGAAGATTCGCTTAGGAACGTTTCTAAGTGCGCACATTTTGGACGATACGTGAGTGAAAAAAGCACAACATTTGAAATACGTAATTGTCTAGACAAATGAGGTTAATTAAGTGCCGACTGTTGGAGACTGTTGTATGTAATCGTAATGAGGGATTTTATGAATACGACTAGTTCCATTACTGCTCGATAGAAGGCAGCACGATTTATCAACAAAATAACCCCCTTACTTAAACAGGAATTAGAAAGCGGTCGAGGGCTATTTTCTGACATCCTAAGGAACCACTTTTGTTCTACGACTTATGGAAATTCGAACATTTTTTCAAAAAAATTAAGGTTAGAAAATTTCTAAAATCAGCTGTTTGCGGGGCGCAGAGGGCAATAACCCTAAGATTTCAATATTATTCTTCAGAAACTACTGAAACCAAGGTTATTGACCTCTGCACCCGAAACAGCTGATTTTAGAATTTTTCTAACCTCAAAATTTGCGAATTTGTTTTTCTAAATTTCAACAGTCGTAGAACAAAACTAGTTCCTTAGGATGTCAGGAAGTAGCTCACGAACGCTTTCATAATTCGTTGCCAATAACCCTGTATAGAAACGATGACTAACTTTATGCTTTTACCGTGACATGAAGTTTCAAAGTTAAAATTCAAATCATTTATTCAGGAATATAGGTCACTTTATTAATATTTACAAAGAGATGTTGGATGTAGTTCGCCAGCTATATTCTACCTACAAGGTGTCTGAATCGGTTGTCCTAAACTAAATATATAAATTTTCTCATCTAACAGACCAACAGAGACAAACGTTGCATAAACTTAGTCGACGTTTATAAGTAAGGGGGTAACTGATTCATAAAAGGTAATTAATTTTATTGGGCCTACAAATATTTTTGAAGAACGGGATATTTATAATCTTTCGATTTAAATTATAACTTATTTCGATATTTCGCACGTTATTACAACTGGCTTGTTGGCGAGATGTTAAAATGGAAACGTGTTCTAAAATTATATTTGTAGTAAATGATATTTTAATAGGTCATAGAACTGCTGAAGCTACGTTTTTTTAATTTCAGGCTATTATCTGACGTTCTTTGCATTGGCATTTTTCTTTAGGAAAATGTGTCAAAAAGTAGGCTACAGTTAAAAAACGAAGTATATACTTTCATTTTTAATTCCAAAGTGTTGGATCTTGGCATAATTGTAATAAATATTTTTCCTACGATTTCATAATTGTACTCTCTCAACTCAAGTCCGGACGACTTATTTTCATATAATCTATGTGATTCTTTTTTGTTATGCGTGAGAATGCGGGGGGTCTACTCGCTTTCTTCGAACGATAATTTCAGATGCTTGCAATTTAAAACTTATTGTTACTATTTCAAACAAAATTTAAATAACAAATTAGAGTAGAAGTTCATAGTAGAAAGTAAAAAGTAGTAGGTAAGTAATATTCGGTCGAACGAACGATAAAAACCCTCTGTCTGTATGTATTTAAAGTTATATTATTATGTTCTCTCAAATCTCGTAATCAGAAATGGCGGCGCCATCTGTCGAGCGTTTCGGAACTAGTTTAGGGAGACATAGATGAATTAAACTCCCTCATTGAATTGCAGGTCATCATATGACTATATTTTTTTTCTTAATTTTCTTTTTTTTCAATTTTTTTTCTGCATGGAGTGTTTTTAAACATAATCAATAAGCATTTTTATTAGTAAAACCAAATGGGTTAAAAAAAACTGTCAATACATCAATAAAATTTTTATTATCCTGAAAAAATATAGGCATATTTTGAGCATGCATATAAATCGGTTAAGTAATTATGATTGGTGTGAGTGAAGTTAGATTTTAATACATTTGATCATTTTGTATGTGTTAAGGATAAATAAATGGCTATTGTATGTAATATAAATGCAGTTTTATTTTCAGATTACATAGAACTTAGTATTAATATTGGATACATTGATTTATCATTCTTTTAACATGATCGACGATGTCACCAAATTCTGTAACAAAGTAAAATATATTTAATTAAAACATTACCCTTCCTGTTGGCTTCACCGTAGTCGGGTAAAAAACGTACCCCGAGAGTTGTGACAAAATATAAACCGAAACCAATATCTTGAACTATACTACCTACTAATTCTTGAAATCGCCTTTTGTCTGTTTGTATTTTTAATACAACTAGCTGCGCCCCGCGGTTTTACCCACGTAAGTTCCGATTACGCAGGAATATCAGGACGTAGCTTATTTGTTAATCAAGCTATCTGCATACCAAGTTTCGTCGTAATCGGTTCAGTAGTTTTTGCGTGAAGTTTCAAATATATTACTACTTATTTACATACAATCTTTGCCCTTTATACTTGTAGGATATGTTTCGGCGACAATAATAAAACCGAAATAGCCTTATTAATAAACGTGGAGTTAGGTTGGAGTAGTGGGAACATGCTTTGTCTTTTTCCATGCGTGGCAAGAACTTTCAAAGTTGACAGACAGAAACAAAAAGTGGTAAAATTACTCCGACCTTACTCCACGTTTATTAATACGGCTAAAAGGGGGTATGAAGTAAGTTAGTTCAGCTTGTTTTGCATACATGTGCGTCGTCCGCACATTTACTCTCTCTCTCACTGGTTTGAAAAACTGGCGAGCTAAGCACCTTTACAATATTAGCGTAGCTGGGCATTAACTCGTTAATTAACTAAGTTAACATTTTAATTACCGGATTAACTTTTAAGTTAACTTTGAAATATGTTAACGGACACGTTAACTTCCGTTAATATGCAGAAGTCCGTTAATCGTTAATCCAATGCCTACTATTTACCACACGGCACCGCGGCGGGCGCGAAAAACAAATCAAGTACGAAACGACAAGTGCCGGGCGAGTGAAACAAAAACAAAACTAGATATATTTTGCTGGGGCGTGCGAGTGAGAAAACTGGGAAGAGATTTGTTTCGTTTGAACATTTCATTACTTTTCATACATATTAACGGATTAACGATTAACGTTTATTCTTCTGAAATGTAACGCTTTAACGTTTAACGACGCAATTTTTTTTTGTAGCGGATTAACGATTAACGTAGTTAACTATTTGGTTAACGGTGCTCAGCTATGAATAGTAAGACTATAGTATGTGATGTGATACCTTATGTTCGTCCAAGTAATCGTGCCTGTCGTCCGCCGCCAACAGCTGTATAGCGTCGACGATGACCTGCGCAGCCTTCTTCACATTCTTGGAGAACGTGGCGAGAACTTCGCTCACTGACACCTGGGACATCATACAACGAGACAATCATTAAGCTAATATTCTATTTTAAGTGCTTAAGCCTGCACTGGGCTTTCTTAGAAATATTTTTAAACAATACTTCTGCAAAAACACAACGCACGATAGACGCAGGGCTGGATTCGAACCCGCATCTCACTCAAACCGGGAGTCACTCAAATCATTAGTCTATCTATACCTACTAATATTATAAAGAGGAAATATTTGTATTTTTGTGTGTGTGTGCGTCTGTATGTTTCTGATGAATAAACTTAAAACTACTGGACCGATTCCAATAATGAATAAATAAATAAATTCTGTGAACACACAGCGCCATCTAGCCCCGTGGTAAGCGATTAAGCTTATGTTACGGTGACTAGACAACGGATATAATATGTGTTTATATTTATATTTCTTTTGTAAATACATACATATTATACATAGATATATATTATTATTGACGACCTCTGTGGCGCGTCGTGCGCATGCCCGACTGCAATCCAGAAGGTTGCAGGTTCGATTCCCGCCGCAAGTAGTTATACTTAAAATTAAACGTTCGTTTCTGGTCTGGGTGTTTTTCAATGTATACCTAATATGTGTGTAGGTATTTACAAAAGAAAATAAACTATCTACATTTTACACAAAAAATAACGGTTTTGGCTAAAATGTGGATAGGCTTCAACACCCTTCGACATATTTGTCTGGAAACTGCACTAAAATGTAGGCAACAATATAATCTACCATCCATACAAATAAATAATCAACAATTTTCGATGAGCCCGACCTGGATTTTGAGTTTGGCTTGTTTACCTCTTAAGGCAGCAGTTCTCAAACTTTTTCGGTAACGGAACCCTTTTGGGTAGCCAATATTTTACAGAGCCCTTAAATGTACCTATGGTTATCAGAAACTTCGCAAAGCGCAAAAAAAACTTTTCTATATTTTGTACTAAAATCAACTTAAACCATGTTTTAAGAGGACAGTCTACCTACTCTTTTCTCCATACAAACTTTACAAACGTAGTCGACTGTTTTCTCCCTGGATACAGATATTAGAAAAAAATATGTTTATGCCATAAGTCCGATATCAGCCATGACCATGCTCCTACGTTTTGATTTTTTAAATATTCAATTTTTCTGAATATTATTTTTATTCTAATTAGAAAAAAAAGAAAAAAACCAAAACGTAGGGGCATGGTCATGGCAGATAGGTATAGGTTTTATGGCATAAACATATTTGCTCTCATGTCTTTATCCAGGAAGGAAACAGTCGACTACGTGTGTATGGAGAACGAGTAGGTAGACTGTCCTCTTTACTGACTGAGCGGCGAAAGAGGAGGGTTTTATTGTTTTTTTTTTTTGTAAATTATTATTTTTCCTCGTAATTTGGCGGAGCCCTAATATAATTTGTGAAGCCCCAGGGCTCCGCGGAGCACACTTTGAGTATGGCTGCCTGAAGCTCACTTTGAGTGTGAACTTACCGATGTTTCATTTTGTCTCCAGCAGTCGTAGTCGGTAACCAGAGCTACTGCCGCGTAGCTCAATCCAGCTTCTTTGGCAAGCACAACCTTTAATTTAATAAAAAACATCTTAGAGCCGTTATATTATCTTTTTAGGGTAACAAAGAGACCCTTTTACTAAGACTCCACTGTTCGTCTTCCTGTCTGTCTGGCTGTATCTTACGAACCGTGATAGTCAAAATTTTTACATAATAATATTATGTATTTCTGTTACTGGCTAAAACAGAATCAAATAAATATTGAAGGTGGGCTTGGGCTCCAATACATCAAAAGTGATTTTTTTTGTGATAATGGTACGGAGTCAGACTCGCTCCTGAGCGGTTTTTTTCCTACTGGGGCCGTGCGTAAAGATATTTTTTTTTTAGATTTCTCATTTGTTGTCTACGAAGACAAAGCGCGTGTGCTTTGGTGTGTAAAATAATTAATATATTACCTCTGGTACAGTAGTCATATTCACAAGATGGCCACCCCATTGTTTGTGCATCAAACTCTCGGCGCGACTTGAAAATCTAAAATGGAAACAGTTTCTTTACCTACTATCATCACTTTCACTGCATTAACTTCATAGTATAAAACAAAGTCGCATCCCGCAGCCCGCTGTCTGTCTGTCTCTATGAATGCTTAGATATGTGAAACCAAGCAACGGATTTTAATGCGTAAGAACGGTATAATTTGTATAATACATTGCACCCATGAGAAGCCGGTGCGGAAAGCACTTGCTCGGGATTTTTGTAAAACTAATACCTTACACTCACACGGTTCCGAGTAGTTCCGACATCCAATCCACTACGGCAATCTAGTGAGCCAATATAAAGCACCGTTTTTACTAGACTGTCACGTGGACAGACATCGGTAGGTGGCACACGCCGCGTGGACAATACACAATACTAACCTAGGTCCCTGTATGACGACAGCGGTGCCAGTCGAGTGGACTTTGTACATGCGCGCTTTAGCCGCGTTATAGAGCGCTTGTCTCGCGCGTGGACAGAACGCGGGCGACATCGGTAGGTGGCACACGCCGCGTGGACCGTCCGGGGTGTTGTCGTAGAATGTGCAAGCCCGGCCCCATGTTCTGCTTACAGAGAATTGAAATGATTAAAAGTAATAGACATCACAACCAGCGGTAGATAATGTTGGATGGGATAATGTATGTTATTTTCAAGCCAAAAACCACTCAAGAAGAATCAGGATTATTATTAGGCGACGTCCAAAATAATTGACCAATGAAATCGTGTCGTACGATCATAGCCAATCGAAGCTTTCTTAAAACGATTTCATAATCAGAGGATACTTGTCTCAGATTAATGGAATCAATCCCACAGATGCGCATGCGCATTTACAGTGATTATCTCACCTGTCAATGAAATCATCCAATATGACGAGGTCCCCGGGCGCGTATTCCTCCCGTAGCGAGCCGGTGGCTGTCGTAGCTAGCACGTGTGAGCAGCCCGCCTCCTTCAGGGCCCAGATGTTGGCGCGGTAGTTCACGTCACTGATCAAAGTATGTTTCATAGAGTAACTTATACCTATAAGTATGTTTGGACACTCTGACCGAGTTACCGGTGCAGGCAAAGTGGTCGCGGTGGTTATACCAATCTACGAATTTCGATAAGTCTGTACAGATTTTGGATACTTGTACAAATGGTTGGCGACACTACATACTTCGATAATAACGTCTAAGAGTATTCAAATGAGCTTGTCTCAAGCATACGTTGTCAACGCAGTTTTATTAGATACTAAGTAGCCTATGGTTATTCTAGGTGTCCAGCTATCTATATTCCAAGTTTCATCGCAATCGGTTTAGTAGTTTTTTCGTGAAAGAGTAACAAACATCCATACAAACTTTCACATTTATAATATTAGTAGAATATAGTAGGATAGGAAGTAGGATAGTAGGATAGTAGCTACATTAGATAGAATGAATATTTGTACACCCCCAATAAATAGAAGTAGGTAGGTTTATGAGAAATAAAGCTTACTTAGACATTGCGGCATTATTGTTGCTTTTTACCGCTGAATGCAATCTCTTCCAGACAACCTACATACCTACTTACATAATTTTGCCCATAAGAGCAGTTCCGTACCACGAACTACGAACTTTTTCTACGATAAACAGTAGGTACCTAATGTCTTTTTAGAAGAGGGAGTTCCCAAACTTATTTTGTCTACCGTCCACCTGGTGTGCTTTTTTGTTGCGTAAATAAATTAATTTAAATTAATGAAAATAAATTATTTTTTAGTGCCCCCTTTCCTCACCTATTTAAAAACCACTATACTTCAAATGAAATTAATTTATTGTAAGCTATATTAGCCGAGATTAAACTACTTTCATTTCGAAACGGGGCGACCTATTGACATGATTTATATTTTATTTATTCTAAAATACAAGATAGATATGAGAACTACACGGAGAGAAATATGGAACTGAGTTAGTTTGAGCAATTTTATTTCTTAATTAATGATGATAGTTGATGTTCACATGTTGTAGTCGAGAGCTCAGTCGGTGTCTAAGAGTCCTCCTAGCTAGATGAAATAACAAATCGCCCCATAAGCCTCTACACAACGCCTCGATTTTTTTCTGCGTCTTACCCTTTAGGTCTGCAGCGTCCACAAGGGGCGTTATCGCCCACTTTGGGAACCCCTGTTTCTAAACAATTGCTAAACTTATTTTGATCACATAAATTATATCTTCTAAGACTGGGGTTTCCTAAGTGGGGGGCGCGCCCCCCAAGGGGTGCGCAGAGATATTTACAGTGGGGCGCGGGCCACCTGTGTAGTCAGGTGTAAAAACCTGAAGAATGCGTTCCAGACTATCGATTGTATCGATCGATCGATCGATCGGTCGTATCGAGCACGACTAATGAATTTATTGGAAATTGAAGCCCCTAGACTGGCCCCGGCCCCGCGACCACTTCACGGGTGCTATCAAAGGTATTTGGTACTTACGAAATATCCCTTGTATAACTTTGTAAAACTTTAATCCTACTAATATTATAAAGCTGAAGGTTTGTGAGTATGTGTGTGTGTTTGTTACTCAATCATGTAAAAACCGCTGAACGGATTACCATGAAACTCGGTATGTAGATAGATGGAGACCTGGAATAACACATGGGCTTTTTATCCCGATATTCCCGCGGGATCTGGACTTCACTAGTGCGCAATAAAAATACTTATTTTGTTATTGAATACTACTTTTTTTATTTTGACCTGATAATCTTGATTGGAGGACGCGGGCGCGACGGTCGAAAGGGGGCACGTCTCAAATAAGTTAGGGAACCCCTGTTCTAAGATATCATATGTCATCAAAATTAGTTCGGTTCGACCGTAAGGGCCTTTAGGCCTTTACAGACAACAATCGATCCTTATCCTAGACATGACAGATCGGATATAGTGCGAAAAGGCCTTTAATCGATATTTATAACGTTATTTAGTTTAACCTTGGCTGAAACTGATGTTTCCTCCCATGCCTGGCCAGCAGGACACACGGCACTCCATTGATCTGACCCTCGATGAGTACGTCTGAAGGTTTCCCGAAGGGAGTGGTTACATCCCGTTCTGTTTTGTTCTCGAAAAGAGACGGGTCGTCAAAACCGGAGCCGCCGATTATACCGATCTGAAGTTTGGAAGAAATCTACTTATAAATATTGGTCTGTGGGGTTAAACGGGTTCTTATAAGATATTCATAATGGGAATTGCCTTTTGAGACGGACAATAACACATGGCCCGCACGGACTGATATTAGTGATAGATAATGGAGATTCGAATGCTGTCCTCGTCATTGTAAGCGCAACGACCTTGAGTTATTGAGACCGTGTCGAAAAGCGATCCCAAAATTTTAGGGGATTTTTTTTTAATGATTTTAAAAGGTTTTGACCCCATATCCATGCAAGTGCAGAGAGCGCAATTACAGAGAGATATGGATTTGGTCTAAGATGCTCATTGCTCATCTACAAGATTTAGTGGCGCATGGCTTTTGGGTAGGTACAGTTTTCACCATACTCATGACCATGAAATGTGAAGTCTCCAGGCCATCGTATTTATACCATAGTCCACGGAACGTCTGATTTAAAAAAAAACGCCATTGGATATGTTAAAATCTGGAGCTCGTTTTAGGAACAAAATAAAAACTAGGTAATATAAATGCATCAATAATTTATTTATTTGTAAGACCTTTACAATAATACAATGAATGTATAAGTAATACAACAATGTATGATGGATGAGTAGATATTCTACAAAAAAAAACTTTGTAAATAAACTTGTAACAATAGATCAAACAACCTACTTATTTAAGTAGTGTTAATCCACACTTAGGAAATACTACTTTTTGAAAAAATACCCGTGGCGAAGTGGTTAACGCGTTGGTTCGGATTACCAATAGTCGCGGGTTCGAATCCCGCCGGGTACTAAAGTTTTTGAAAGCATTTTTTCAAAAAGCAGTAATACTTATTTCTTTGAACATAAATTATTCCAAATTTGTCATTCCATAAATCTTAAATGCATTTCTACTGCAGAACAATACTTAGATTATTTAGTTTTTACTATTTAGCTAACACAGCATTGCCATAACCTTTATTCCTTTAGCCCCTGTTGGAACTGTAATTCTTTAGTAGTTTCATGAGCCTTTTGTAGATTTTGTGCAATTTCAAAAAACCTCTTAGATTCATCAACATTTTTGTCACAACCATCCCCCTTTTTGAACATGACACTAACATTAGCACAGGCATACATATTACCAAGTTCACATGCTTTCTTTGCAAAATTAAATGCTTGTTTCATATCTTTTTTGATAAGGTAGTCTATGTTTTTGTTTTTCTCCGGGTTGTGAGGGTTGAATTCCTTTGGGTTCCTCGGTACTCCAGTCATGTACATTCCGGAGAGGTAGTGGCAAGCCATGTCGTCGTTTCCATCGCAGCTTTTCTTCAAATAGTTGTATCCTGTTGAATAATTACTTTAAGTTATTTTTGTAGACGTAATAGCTTGTCAATTGATGGTGTAATGGTAATGTAAAAATGTAATGTTTTGAAATATAATATTCTTTACTTTAATTGTTTTTATGGTTTCATACACAAGGCTGTATCTCATGGCATGAACCATGATATAGACAGACTTTTCCCAGATTATATATAACAAGATATGATATTTTGTGGCTGCAGTGGGCTAGATATGGAAAAGCAGAAGAGTTCACAAGGAAATAGTAGGTAGTACAAGCCCCCACCCAATCCTCCCATTTCTTCCTGTACATTTTTGGGGTTAATGGATGCAGAGAGTAAAAACTTTAATAAGATCTTAAAGTGACTGAATAAAGAAGGGTATGATTTACCTTTAGGAACGTCTCTCGGTATAGTGACGTTAGGTCCAGTGGCTGTCAGCAACAATCCAGCGTGAAGACAAGAGCCAGGCTCATTCAATTCACAACCTTTTTCGAAATACTTCAGTGCCTCCTCGGGGTCCGATTTGTGTTGACCCCGCCCGATTAACGTGTAATTCCCAAACTTCAAGCATGATTTCCCAAACTTATAGTCTAAACAGTTCGTTTTATACACTTGTGCTGCTTTTTCGAAGTCTTTCTTGATCGCTTCTAAGTAATCGCCCAATAAATGGCATACTTCAGCTTTTTTCTCCTTGTAGCAGCCAAAACGATACTCGATACCAAGATTCTCAATGTATTCCTTCACTTCTGCTTCTTGTTTTAAGTCATAGGCCATTGTGATTTCGTAATTTTAATTTTTTATCGTCACATCACACGAAAAGGTTAGGTTAGGTAACAGGGGAAATGTCAAACTGATAGTGTTATCAATTTGTAAACAAAGTCGGCATTATACTTTTTAAGTGTCGAAACGAAATCAGGTAAAATAAATCAGCTTAATTAAGTACATAAAAGATTATTTAATAAATAGAAATTATGATTAATGCGTGAATATAATTTATTTAATTTGAGATATACTACAATTAAATTTTGCTAACCTTGAGTTTCTTGGAATCTCCCATTGCGGATCACTGAATAAAAGTTATAAAAACACACAACTGTAAAGAGAAGTATTAAAAAGTACACTTTACAAAACTAATTACGTATTAGCATTTCAATAAAATGAAAATGCTAGAACATAAATAATTAAATCATACATGAATAAAATAAAATCAAGATCAATAAACTGTTTTCTACCGGAAATGAATGGGGTTAAAAACTAAAAGGTTATTAATTGGCTTATTTATCTGTGGAGTCTGTCCTTAGTGCTGCCATTAATAATTGGCCTTTACATCTGATTTTACGACGATCTATCTATACAGTGCGCGCAAGTAACTGTAACCCAGAGTAAGATCCCAGAGCCGGCAGACATCACGTATTTTCATGACGAACGAAATGTGGTCAAGGGAGTAGTAGGTATGAACTAAGAATGCATGCCAATTCTCAGATATGTAGTCATCGAGCTACATAAAAAAATACTAAAAGTCAGAAAATACGTGATGTCTGCCGGCCCTGGGATCTTGGATATGCTATTTACGCTATAGTGTTTGGGACATTAATAGGTAGAGTAGGCTCGCCCGGCACCTTAACCACTCTCCCAGCGCAGTCAGCCAAGCCCAGAAGAATGAACGGATCAAGACATCTAAAATTAACTATGATAAGCCGTGCCGTGGGATTCAGCAAAGAATGAATTATCCTATTATTCATTAAATTAAAAAAATGTGCCATTATTTACATTGTATCCTTCCTACAATGGGGAGGAGCACTAACTTTTTATCCCGGCAGAGGGCAATGTTCCACGGGTGGAACAGGCAAAGCTGTGAGCAGATGACGCTCTGGTCGACTGAGCTTTTATTTTAAATTTTGTGGTCTTGCCTGTACTGTGAAGTCGAGTTGGAGTCTTTGTGTTTCAGTGTTAAAATTATCTAATAATAATCGATTTATGTCGGTGTCTTAGTCTCAAAGAAAAACATCGTAGGAATTTTTTTTATTTAAATATAAATGTAAACATAAATGAAACCGCCGAGAGTTGTGAAAATACTACTATTTCACAGTTCTCATTTCAAACTTAGATCAGTCGAACATAGCCCTCTGGCGGGATAAAAAGTTAGTGCTCCTCCCTATTCCACTGGAATTGGCGATATATTCATGAAGCTGGCGGCACTTTCAGTGTAGTGGCTGTCATTTTGTTGGTCTACTGTCAATAAATGTCATACTTTTGTCTAGTTTTCTTTTTTTAGTCTGTGGGCTGCATGATTTGAATATTTGTTTTGGCGGAAAGTGGTCGTGCGTGAATTTGTAATATTTTCTATCAAATTTATAGAAACAAAGGCCATAAAATGTCTGAAGACAAAGAATTATTTACTACTAAAATGAGGAAATCAACCAGAACTATTCATAACGTTAGCGATGCTTTGGTTAACGCGAAATTCGCAATTGGTAAGTACCTCCATACATAGAATAAAGTAACTTTCCGATCTTTGTTGTTTTAAAATGTAAGTAGATAAAATCTTATCATATCTACTTACATTTTAAATCGTAACTCTGTGCCAAACGTGAATAATTAAATAATAATCACTTTCATTATTTTTAGCACTTAGAGATGAACAAGTATGGGGAGGTGGATTGTTTATTTTTTATCACGTATTCGCTTATCTCGAAGATGCGAAGGAAAGGTTACAAATGCCTGAGATTGATAAACTTTTCGTTCATCCCTCATTGTATCGGTAAGTACTTAAAAAACTAAATTATATAGACATAGTCCGTAGGTCACAGCACAGGTCATATCATTAAAGTAAAGAGTGCCCTTAGCATAGCACATCCTGTAAGATTTTTGTTGCAAAACTTAGCGACAAATACAGCACTATCTGTAGCTGTAAGAGAGCGGTGTTGGTCTAGTGGTAGATACCGCGACTTTCATTCCGAAGGTCGAGGTTTCGAATCCAGGCCGACCGCGCACCAATGTCTTTTTCTTTAAGAAAAATTTAAGTGCACTATTAACATCGCTCTTACGGTGAAGGAAAACATTGTGAGGAAACCAACATGTCCTAGGATAAACCACGGTGCGAAGGCATGGGATATTCGCCAATGCGGGGTAGGCTCCTGTGGCGTCTTAAGCCCTCTAAGAAATCACGTACAATGGCCCAATTGTGAGGCTAAGTGCGGAAAAAGGCTCAGCAGAAAAAGGCTCAGCGAAACTAACTAACAATCTGTAGCTGTATCCTCTGCCGAACAACTATTGGGACACATGGAGCAGACCATGAGGTGGTCCATTGTCTGCTCGGCCCTTTCACAAATACACTGCATTTCACCCTGTCCCCTAAAACCCCATCTCGCCTAATTTCAGTAAGAAAGCATTTGAAGAAGACTTGAAACATTACCTCGGCAATGAATGGCGGTCCGCCCCGGTAGCTCCCGCTGTAGACAACTATATTCAACACTTGTATGAGCTTGAGCAAGACAAGCCGAAGCTGCTGATGGCATACATATATCACATGTATCTAGGACTGCTGAGTGGGGGACAGATATTGGCAAGGAAGAGACAAATGTTTGGAGAGAGTAAGTTTTACTTTTTTAAACAAAAAAAAATTACAATTATGACTATTAAATAAAATTATAGATATCAAATAGTCAAACTTTTAACTAAAAAAGAAACATTAACTATAAAAAAGGCATATATACTAAATCAGCGATTCTCAAACTTTTTTGGTGACGGAACCCTTTTGGAAAGCCAAATATTTGACTGAGCCTTAAAATGTAGTACAGAATTTTCGCAAATCCGTTATAAGTACATTCTGTATTTTTCTTCAGAGTTACAAATCCGAGTTGCAAAAAATCCTGCTAATATTATAAAGTTGAAAGTGTGTATGTGTGTGTCTGTTTGTTGGTTTTTCATTAAAAACCGCTGAACCAATTGTATAATATGAGTATAGAAATAAATAATAATAATAATAATGTTATGAGAGCAATATTTAAACCAACTTGGTGACAAGTAGATCAGTACAAACATACAAATAAATGCAATACTAAGGTTATCTATAACCACAAAGGTTACAGGGTTCTCAATTCATTGATAAATCTTTGTTCACAGAAAATGCTAAAACGGAAATCTACAAAGACAATGTAACAGACTTTAGCGGAGTAGATATTCCTAAACTAAAGACAGATTTCCGAAAATCAATGAACGAAATAGCCGATACATGGACCGAAGATGAGAAACAAGCTCTAATTGATGAAGGGAACCAAGTTTTTGTAATGAATAACTTGATTGTGAACTCTGTCAGTGGTCAGAATGCAGTACTTTTTAATTATCTTTATAAATTTTCAGCATTTGCTTTGTTAGTCGCTGGCGTTGTATATGCCTATAAGGTGCACATTAAGTAAGAATTTGAATGCATGAAAGGGGTTATTTTTCAACTTACTAAATCTTCTTTTTGGTGTCAAAACCACCATTTTGATTTTAACTGGAATATGATCTACTCTGAAACTATAGGGCATAAAATTCATAATGGTGGATGAAATAATAGTTTTCAAACCCCCTTCTAATAATTAGAACTAAAATATAACTTGTACAGATAATTTTTGTTTTTAAGTAGAAATCTATGCATATCTTTTATCTTAATCTTGTTTTCACTAATCTTTTGTAGTCTAAAATAACAAAATAAGAGGTTAAAAATCAGGTTATCTTAACTTTTTTATAAAATTTTGATCATTGTGTTTATTTTTAGTGCAAAAATTGTTATCTAACACAAACGAATTGTCTGTTTTGTTGTATTTTTTAGAATATAAAACATTTTGTAACTATGTAGTTATGTTAATTGTATTTTTATTATCCTTCACGTTCACGTTTTACCTTAATCTAAATTCTTTCACCATTACCTTACCTACCTTAGTAGAAAGGTATCTATACTATCTATATCTATACTCAATATTATAAAGAGGACAGAGTTGTTTTTTTGTGTGTGTGTGTCTGTATGTTTGTTATGAATAAGCTCAAAAACTACTGGATAGATTTCAAAAATTATTTCACTATTAGAAAGAATTCAAAGATATTACGATACAAAGTGGCCGGCTATTCTGACGTCAGCTTGGCCGGACCACCTTCGATTTCTCGCCATCCACCATGACATGCTCTATTATTATAAGATTTTGTACCTATTTAGTACAAATTTGCTAAGTTGACGCACACCGGTTTCTGGGAGTGCCCTCACTCACCCTTCCCCTCGGCTCACAAAGTAAGCCTTAAATATCGAAGAAAATAATGAAACAAACCAAGTCAATTACTTATAAAAATATTGATTTAATTAATAACTACATAAAGCAGTAGAATTGATTGTATTTACACAATAATAATTATCTAATTGTAACGATAGCTACGCGTCCGCCTCGAATCATCTGAACGAAGGCAGCGTGGGAGGCTCCATTGCCATGTCTATGAGGTCATCTATGTCTTCAGAGTTGAAGAATGACATCTCCATCTGGAAAAAAAACTTATTTATAGTAATGTACAATTTTCACTCGTTGCACACCATAGGTCGTAAAATGTGGGACCAGTGTAGAGAGTATTTCGCCCTTTCTCCCACTTATGGGTCTTATGAGCGGGCGAAGATATTTGACAGTTGCAGTCAAACAGAAAAACAAACTCAGTTTTGAAAAATGAGCATTTTT
>CAUEGO010000341.1:0-20913 GCA_958496205.1 Idaea biselata
TCCTGCTTATTGCACTGGTGTTATGCATGATGGAACCAATGTTGTTTAGTTACAGACAGAGTTATTTTCTCACTTGTAGGATTATAGTATCATCATCATCCGAGCGTTGTAGGATTATAGTATAGCATATTTTATTGCTCCAGTTCCACTTCTATACTAATATTACAAAAAGGTAACGTTGGTAACATGTATGTATGTATGTATATTGGGGGTAATCTCCGAAACTATTGGACCGATTTCACCATTAGAAAGCTACATTCACCCTGAGTAACATAGGCTACTTTTGATCCCGATATTCCCACCGGATCGGGACTTACGCGGGGAAACCGCGGAGCGCAGCTAGTTAGTTATAAATATTTAGATATGAGGTTGCATTACGAAGACACACTAGATTGCTGACAAATTGTCTTATTGAATAAATAAAATTTGAATTTGGTGCAGGTTAAGGTTCATTTATTCTTGATCTGCATAAAATGTGATGGCTTAAGAGGACAGTCTCCATTCTCTTTTTCCATACATATGTAGTCAACATTTTCCTTCCTGGATAAAGACATTAGAGCAAATATGTTTATGCCATAAAACCTATATCTGTCATGACTATGTATCTACCTTTTCATTTTTTATTACTATTCTAATTAGAAAATGAAAAAAATCAAAAGGTAGATGCATAGTCATGACAGATATAGGTGTTATGGCATAAACATATTTGCTCTAATGTCTTTATCCAGGGAGGAAAACGTCGACTACTTTTGTATGGAGAAAGAGAATGAAGACTGTCCTGTTCTGCAAATGCTTCATTTTCTTCTGAGCTAATTTGTAACTGTGCATCATATATTGCAGGAGACATGAGTGTGTGCGGTCGGCTCAAGCTCCGTCTCGGTCTGGTGGGAGCAGCCGCTGTCGGTGTTGCTGTCACCACAATGGACACATGTGAGGGCTTACTGTTTTAGTTTAAATAATTACTTCGGTAATGGTCATTAATTTTATCTATACTAATTAGAGATGGGCCGACTAGGGGTTCTGCCGACTAGCAGACTAGCCGACTAGTCGGTTCCAAATTTGCCGACTAGTTGGCAATGGAGATCATTATAATTCCGAGATATTTGGGTTAAACATCATCACTCGGCGATTGTTGCTATTTTTTGATAAATTTGCACTTCGCAAGCTATAGTGAAACTTCCAAAAAATGGTTGGAATAAAAATAAAAGTAGGAAAAAAAAACGGGGCAAGTGCGACACTCGCGCACAAAGGGTTCCGTACCACTATCACAATTGGATACGGAACCCTAAAATGGTTTACAACAACCAATTTTTTAATTTTATAGGAAAATATGAAATATTTATCTTCGATTCTACTCCCATCAAACGACCGAATCACTCAATAAAAAAAAAACCTTGGCACAAAGAAAATCTGAAACTTATAAGAAACTCTTTGGTAAGTAAGGCAGACTGGTATATTTGACAGATAGGGCAGCCATTTTGAATTCAATGACCAACTCGATTTGTCCTGACCAATCAGAAGCGACCTCACATTGAACTAAACTCCTTGTTATTTTTGAAACACGTTTGTTGTATGGGAGCCCCTTTTAAATAATTGTTTTATTTTGTTTTTAGTATTTGTTGTTGTAGCGGCAACCGAAATACATCTTCTGTGAAAATTTCAACCTTCTAGCTATTACGGTTCATGAGATACAGCCTGGTGACAGACGGACAGACGGACGGACGGACGGACGGACGGACGGACGGACGGACGGACGGACAGACAGACAGACAGACAGACAGACAGACAGCGAAGTCTCAGTAATAGGGTCCCGTTTTTACCTTAAGGTACGGAACCCTAAAAAATGGAGCTGAGGCATAGTTATGACATTTTTGATGTTTAGATGATGTATGTAAGCTATGACGTGTTTTGTTTATGTTTTTCTGACTACCAGCCTTCTAAACTGTAGTACTAATTAAATAAATATTGGTTTTATTGCATAATTGTTAGTTGACGACTAGTCGGTTAAACTGCCGACTAGTCGGCTCTCCCGACTAGTCGGCGACTAGTCGGCCCATCTCTGATACTAATATTATAAAGAGGTAACGTTGGTAACATGTATGTATGTGTATTGGGGGTAATCTCCGAAACTACTGGACCGATTTCAATAACCTGTTAAAATAAAAATTAAAAATTAAAATAAATTTCTTTCACCATTTGAAAGCTACATTCACTCTGAGTAACATAAGCTACTTTTGATCCCGATATTCCCACGGGATCGGGACTTACGCGGGTGAAACCGCGGGACGCAGTTTGTTATAATGCATCAAGTCTAAAGATGGTACAGCAGTTCTGTTATCAAATGGTTGTTTGTTAATCTAGCAGTGGAGTCTTTTTTTCGCTTCTTGTCCATCCAAAGGTTGCCTGGAAGAGATCGCTTTAAGCGAGAAGGTCGCCCATTGTGCCACCTAGATTAAAGTTGTTTATGTTTTTCTTTTTATTGTAATTTTTTGTTTTTGGTGTTGCAATAAAGAATTAATCAATCAATCAGTGGTAGGCTAAGAGCACGAGAAGCACTGCAATGCAGAAGGTTGCGGTTGGGAGTCTTGCTGGGTGTATTTTTACTTATAAATAGATATTTGTTACATCTTGATGTCTAGATATTGTTGTCTAGGTGTCTCTCTATGTAGTACTATGAACATACATATGTATTATTGTCTAATCAGTCTAGTCTAGTCTATACATTTGTCTAGTCACCGTAACACAAGCTTAGTTGCTTACCACGAGGCTAGATGGCGCTGTGTGTTGTTCACAAAATATATTTATTTATTTATAAAATCTATACTTATATTATAAAGAGGTAACGTTGGTAACATGTATATGTATGTATATTGGGGGTAATCTCCGAAACTACTGGACCAATTTCAAAAATTCTTTTACCATTAGAAAGCTACATTCACCTTGAGTAACATAGGCTACTTTTGATCCCGATATTCCCACGGGATCGGGACTTACGCGGGTGAAACCGCGAGAATCTGCTAGTGAAAAATAAATATCAGTATATCTGTTGTCTAGTCACTATAACACAAGCTTGGTAGCTAGAATATTATAATATATTTCATGTGCTTGTACACTACCACTGCCGGTCTCCTACAGACATAATGTTTCAAAGACTAATCTAACTTATTTATGATTCTTACAGGTATTAAATACAATGATGCTTATTTATTATAGTTATATTCATACATATCTTTATGTGAAATGTATAACTTGTGTGTACAGATGTGAAGGCAAACTTCCCACGGCCCCCGCGGCCGGACCGGCTCGCTCCCAGCGGTCGATGACCTCCGACGCGTGCACCCAGGCGGGCCCGCCCCCGCCCCCGCACCCGCCCCCGCGCCTCGCCTTCCCCACCTCTGCTCTAAGATGCAGCCCCCGTGTTAAGGCAAAAGTCCAAGCCTCCACTCCTATAGAGAAAGCCAACGCTATCACTGTTATTTCAAGTGGTTCCCACCATAGTCAGTCATCAAGCGACTCTGCCTACTCTCCTGTAAATAACAAAAACGCTTCCCAATCAAAGAAGCCAAACTCAACTCTCAAACGTAAACGGATACTTTCCAATAGTAACTCAACAGAATCATCAGAGGATGTTATATCACCGAGCCAGTCTATATTGAAGAAAGATTATAATGCCAAGTATTTGAGGCCGCGAAAGGCGGTCCGGAGGACGAGCCCGACGCGAGTCAGCCCGACGCGAGTCAGTCCAACGCGAGTCAGCCCTACGCGAATCAGTCCGAAGCGAGTCAGTCCTATTCAGGACAGACCGCCCCGAATCAGAACACGAGTCATACCCGGCCGGTCGATACAAGTCAGCTCTGACAACGAGAACAAAGACCCGACAGTAGACTTCACAACTTTTAAAGACAGTAAAACCAAAGAACAAGCCAAAAATAAATCTATAGACATTTTCTCGCAGCGCAGTCAAAAGGTTTTGTACCGTGAGCTGGTTATATCCAAGGAAGATGTGGTAATGGTCCGTCAGTTCATGTTGAAGTCGGACCCCACTTTCGATCTCTACCTTTATGACTCTGACGACGCATACAAAGCACGGTTCTTCTACTCGATCAACCCGCTGGTGTCCATCGCGCGGTGTGCTCGGATAGCCGCCATGTTGGAGGGACAGACGCGGCTCTCGCTCCGGCAGTTCGCGTCGCAGCTCGGCCTCCGTTCCGTCTCCGACGTGACCCCTCCAGCGCCGGCGCGCCGGCATAGGACGCGGCGGACCAACGTCGTCTATAGACTTGACACTGAAAGCTCCGACGATAAGGAGCCCTCCAGACGATCGCTTCGAAACCATTCCGACAAACCGAACGTTAAGCAGACCCGTGAAACTGAGATTAACTCAGACAGCTCCGAAGATAAAGAAAATTTCGAAACCTCTATCAGACGATCCGAGAGACAAAATCGTAGCAAACGAAATGACGATAGAGAGAAAGTGAATACTGTTACTGTGATTGATTCAGATAGCTCGGAAGATGAAGATACGATTCGTCGAGGAACCTCCATCCGAAGATCTGATCGACGCAGTACTAATAAACCAAATCGTGATAGACCGAAAGAGAATCATGTCGCTGAAATAAACTCTGACAGTTCCGAAAGTGAGGAACCTCTGAATACCAGATCTGATAAACATTATCGCAAAGAAAGTGATGTTAGGCAGAAAGAAAATCTTGTCTCTGACATAGACACGGATAGCTCAGAAGATAAGGAAAACTTTGAGCGCTCCATCAGACGATCACTTCGCCACAATTCTAGCAAACTAAACAATGATAGACAGAAAGAGAAGCATGTTGCTGAGATAAATAAAGATAGCTACGAAGATAAGAAAATCAGCTCTGAAGATAAGGAGAATCTAGAAACTTCTGTCAATGAATCTGATAGACACAATCCTAGCAATCGAACTGAGATGCCTCCAGTTACTGTTAGAGTTGAGAGACTCAAGGAATGGAGTGGTCGGACCAATACACTCAGTAATCGAACCAAAAAAGCCAAGGATCACGCCAAAACAAGGTTTCGGTCTAGTACAGGCCAGTTTCTGGGCAACGTGGACCCGGACCAGGCCAATATGGACAGGAAAGAGGACCCACATAGTTTTAAAAAAAATTTAAAGAGAAATATTGATGACAATACAGAACCATATGACAATAGACCGAAGCGTCAAAGGAGACCGGACAAGCAAGAGACTAGTGCAGAACAATCTAGACATGTCGATGCAATTAATGAAACTAATATCCATAATAGACAAAACAACAATAATGTGAAGACGAGTGATGTACGGAAAAAGCAGAAACCTAGACCTAATGAAGAATTCAGAAGTAAAGAGTACTCCAGTCTAGAGGATCACACGATAGTGGCGTGGATATCTCAACACAACCGAGCTAGGTAAATGTTAAATTTATTTGGTGGTTTAGCTAACCTAAATAACCTAAAACATTTTTTGAAAATAAATAGGTAATTCTTTCCTGTAAAAAAGCGGTTAGCGTTTTTTGACGAAGAAAATAATATTACCGAGATTCGAACAGACTTCGCGATCTTGCCATTTTTCTACATTATCCATTTTTGATTTTATTAATTTTTAAAATTAGAAATTTTTGTGTTAAAAAAATGATTTAAAACTATGTTTAAGTGTTAATGTATTGATTTC
Organism: Idaea biselata; assembly: GCA_958496205.1. NCBI lineage: Eukaryota > Metazoa > Arthropoda > Insecta > Lepidoptera > Geometridae > Idaea > Idaea biselata. Next base: position 5,684 of record CAUEGO010000341.1, read on the forward strand.
GTTGTAGGTTAGTAAATGGGAACCGAGTGTGGAGGCTATTGGAGGTCTCGTATGAAGAGCTGGCGGGCCGAGCGAGGAGCTGGCATTCTTTGAGGAACAGGTACTACTTTAGTTTTGTAATCTTCTACGCTTACCTATATTATAAAGAGGAAAGATTTGTATTTTTGTGTGTGTTTGTAATGAACTAACTCATTATCCGTGAACAGACGTAAAAAAATGATATACGGTTGAATTGAGAACCTCCTGTTTTTGAAGTTGGTTAAAAAAATGCAGTGCCAATTTCAAAAATTCTTTCACCATTATAAAGCTACCCTGAGTAACTTAGGCTATTTTTGATTCCGATATTCCTACGGGATCGGGACTTACGCGGGTGAAACCACGGGACGCAGCTAGTACATTATATAGGAATCTTGCTCAGCGCAGTGATCATGTGATTGACATCGTTATCTGTCCCAGGTATCTCCGCTACCTGCTGCCCACGCTCGGTGCGCTGCAGCTGCCTCCGCGCCAACAGAGCCGCCTCCGCGCCGCCGCCGCCCTCGGCGAGATGAAGGGCAAGAAGCTCCCGCAGCGCCGGGCCTCCATCTTCGGGCAGCCGCCGGCCCGAGGGGCCTCGTCCAGGAAGCCGGGGCCTCCACCGGAGACTCCAGTGAGGCAATCACCGAGGAAACCGGCCCGTAGAGACAACGAACACTCTGGTTCTGATGAAGAGACGCTACCCGAGTCTGATCCGAGGCCGTCCAGATCAGATAAGAAGACCTCCAAGTCTGAGCAAAAGCCCTCGAAGCGGGCCCGTTCTCCCCGCTACTCGGAAGTGATTCGACAGTTTGCAGCACGGCACAGACACTCCTCATCATCGGAGGTGGAGCCCCGAGAGCCTCAAAAGGTCTCCACGAGGGCCTCGGGAAGGATCTCAAGAAAGACATCCTCCTCCGAGTCGGAGACAGAACTCCGAAGACCGACTACACGGGCCTCCGGAGTGGGGGCCTCGGGCTCCAAGACACGGCAACTGTATAACCCTAACAAATTATGATCGATGAGACTTTTTATATTGTTTAGTATAGTGCATACACACAGTTCTTTTATTTTGAAATGTTTTGTTTCATTTTTGAGCACAACACATAAACAACAATGGCGGTTTTGTTTTATAATGTGCGCTAAACAACTTGTTACATAAAGATAAATAAAATATACAGGGTGAAGCATATATTCCAGTTTCAGAAACTTGGTGTATTTATGCTGGATAAAGAGGGAACCAGCCATCTTGGTATCAGATTCTTTAAATTTCTCAGTATATGTTATAGGTATATCCCACGGGATTTCTTCTTCTCATCCGAGCTATGTTAGATCCCGCGGGAATTACGTATCAAAACTACCTATGTACTTCTTCCGGTTCTAAGCTCAAATTTTCAACCAAATCGATTCAGCCGTTCTTGAGTTATAAATGGTGTAACTAACACGACTTTCTTTTATGTATATAGTACCTATAGATATAAAAAATGGCCATTTCTCTCGATTTGCATCACTATGGTTGTTTCCAGGTTTTGATCTTAACAGCAACACCATCGACCGTTACAATAATATAGAGATTTTTATTTTTTAGCAACAAGATTAATTTCAAAAATCTAAATATATCATTTAAATTTTTGTCTAAATCGGGGACGCAATTCCTTTGAGCTATCTCATATACTACGTTTAGGATATCCCCCTGAAAGCCGGTTTAAATGATTCGCCCTGTATACCTTAAAATGTTTTATTTAATTTTCTTCAGCAAATGTAAAATATTTTTTACTCTATTCCTAATCATGAATCCATTTGTTATAAAGTAAAACGAATCGTTAGAGAGGACTATGAGTAGATACAATTTTGCACTCGTTGCACACCGGTCATACATAATTCATGTATGTATGTTTTGTGGTGTGTACATTAAAGAATAAAGAATTCATACACAAGGCACTCATGAGTGGGAAAGAGAGCGAGAGACTCTCTGCACTGCTCTCCCACGCTTAACAGTCGTGTGTGCAGCGAGTGAAAAACTTATTATAGTTTGTTAATTGTTGCTTATTCGTAAACGTTTAATAAACCTTGTATAGTTTAAACATGCTTTGCGTTTGTCAAATTTCTGCTATTTGCAGAAGTGGGGAAGAAAATATGACTTTTGTTTTTAACGAAACTGGGTTTTGACTTTTAAAAGGAAAGGATTCGATACCTACTTGTTCTCCATACAAACATAGTCGACTGTTTGCTCCCTGGATAAAGACATTAGAGCAAATATGTTTATGACCTACAACCTATATCTACGTTCGTTCACTACGTCTTCGTTTTGGTTTTGCTTACCTATCTACGTAGGGGTATGGTCAATAGTCATGGTTAATATAGGTTCTATAGCTTATACATATTTGCTCTTAGGCATCCTGCTGTGGGGGTGTGCTGCAGATATTAAGGATATCTTCATTTTACAGAAGAGAGCGGTTCGAGCTATCTACGGGTTGGGCCCTAGAGAATCACTTAGAGAAAAATTTAAAGAAATAAATATTTTAACAGTATATTCACAATATATTTACGAAAATCTTTTATACGTCCATAAAAATAAGGACAAGCTTGTTAAAAATCGGGACATACATTTATTTAATTTAAGAAATAAAGATGATCTAACTGTGCCCTGGAGTAGGCTCCAGAAAATAAACAGGTCCTTCTCTAGCTCATCTATGCTCTACTATAATAAGTTACCCAAGAATGTGTGTGACATGTCCATTAATAAATTTAAAACATATATTAAAAGCAAACTGTACAGGATGGCATACTATAATACATCGGATTATATTAACGATAAAAATCCATGGAAATGAATACTTTATTGAAAGACGGGGACAGACAGGGGCACGATCGCGTTCGCGAATGCTTGGTTCGTTCGGCTCGGTTCGGTTCGTCCTGGGGCGTATTCATGGAGTTCTGTGGTAAAGTAGCAGGATAAGTTATGGAAAGGAGTAAATAGATGGTTCTACCTACGAATTTTATAATAAAATTCTAGAGTGTAGGAAAGGAATGCAAGGCTGGTACCACAGAACTCTGGTGGTGGGTCCCGGGGCGGTTTGGGCGGTGTTGGGCGGGTTGTGTGTTTGTGGATGAGATAGTGTTTAAGTATTTTTTTTTTTTTTTTTTTTTATGTTTATTATTTTGTATATTATAATTTATTTGAACAGATAGACAGACAGACAGAGTTACTTTCGCTCTTGTAATGCTAGTAAGGATTATTATAGTAAGTATGGATTATTGCTCCAGTTCCACTTTTCTTCAATAATATTATATATGCGACAATGTAAATCACATGATTACTGCAAAAAAAAATATACAAAAAAAAAAAACCCCATGAGTTTCTTGTGTCTTCTTCTCATGTCATGGAGGTCGCGATCCGAAGACATAGTAGAGTAAATTAAATAAAAAAAAAATGACATGTCAAAGAGATATCTTGCTAATATCCGAATGAATAAACGTACTTTGATTTTTTTGATTTTTGATTTGATTTTTTAGGTATATCTTAATCCAGGAAGGAAACAGTCGACAAAGTTAGTATGGAGCATGAGTAGGTAGACTTTCCCCTTGATGTGACTTTTTCAGAGACAGGTATAAAATATGATGTAGGTAAGGTACCTACATAGTGTCTCAGCCCCCTGTAGTGTTTACGTAATATTTAAACTTCCCCATTTATTCGTTGTAAATAGAATATTAAGCTACGTTTTGTTATTATATGCCGTGTGTTAACTAGCAAGAGTTCTATTAGTCTAATGCATAAGTTACTCGATTGGTTCCATCATAAAAGCGGCCATTTTGAAAAAACGGACCAATCACAATCAAATCTCAGCTAGTTGATTATGTAACTTGGATGCTAACAAATCTCTATTGAAACAATTTTTGATTTCACGTTATCCAATCGCTAACGAATTACGATTGCAATTAAAACTAGCGATTGTAACTGTCGGAGCTCTGTTTGAGACGCCTTGGTGAATTTTCACTTTCTAGAAACTTCTGAAACCTGAAACATTGCGTGTAAGTTGTTCAATTTTGGTGGCATAATTATCGATTTAGTTTCGAGAAAGATAACGAGTGTAGTGAAAATAAAATAACAGTGCCGAACACGGAATTATCGCGTTACAAACAGATGCTCGCGTGGAGTTGCAATAAAATTCGCCACCATTTTTGTTGTACTTGCCTACCCGCATTGTAAAACTAAATACTCTAAACATACACGTGATATTGGCCTAAATTGCCCTTAAATGCTGGCAGAAAGGCCATAAATAAAGAACTGAACTAATTGTAACTGTCAAATTGTATGGTATTTCTTAAATTAAATTACGCATCTGCTCAAGGGGGGAAGGTCTTAGGGGGGTTGTACAACAATGCCCCCCTTCCCCCCACCCCTCCCTACCCCCAAAATCGTGACGTAGGATTCTAAAGTGCAACCGAGTTACGTAATAAACTAGCTGAAATACATCAATCACTGATTGATTGTTTATGATCGGTCCATTTTTATCACCACTTGGTAAATATTTTGTTGTGTCCCCGCAATAGGTAGTCATTTTTTACAAATGGCGTTGGGGTCGTAAATTATTGTTTGTTTATATTGCAACATTATAGCGCGACCATACCGTGTCAGACATTTTGACAAATAGATGGTATAATGTCCCGCGGGTTTACCTGCGTAGTTTACGTTACCGTGAGGATACTGGGATAAAATGTATCTTTGCGATGTGTTAATCAAATAACAAACTCATCATGTTTATGAATAAGTGATTGTTTATCATTTCTGAATTGCTAGTTTTTATTTAAAATCATAAATAAATGGCGTAAAAACATATCGTAGTACTACAAGAGAAATCATCATTATCGTTGTTATTATTATTATCATTAAAATTATTTCTGTCATACCACTGCCATATGTCTTTACCCAGTTCAAACACGATTTTAAATAAAAATACAAGGAAAATACGAAATGTAATCGAATGATCATTGACAACTTTGACGAGTGTGTCATTTGAAAGTGTTGTCATATAAAATTGTTGATTTAGTTCGAATTATGGCCACATGGCAAACGCACTATAATATATTTTTATTATCAAATAAAACTTGTTTTATTTTTACGATTAGCAGTGTCCCATATATCCCACTTAAAAAAAAATTAACCTAATCTACATACAGTGCCACCCACTTATCTGTTATGTAATCTGAAGTCGGGCAGTTTTACTGGAGGGGGTCCAGATTAAATTGTAGTTTAGCTGCCCGACTTCAGATTCCTTATCAGATAAGTCGGTGGCGGTGTGTGTAGATTAGGCTATTTTTTTTTAAAGTCGGTTTTTAATATTTTTATATCATCGTTTTTAGCACCTACTTTCAACTACCACTAAAAATCGTCAAAATTTTAACCATAACTTTAATAATTGAGGAGTTCTCGGATGAGAAGGTGGTTCCAGGTGCTTCATCAATCCAGATTTTAGTTCGTCATCCGCCGTTGATAAATAAGTCAAGGGTTGATGGAAAAAAAAAACAATTTCATAGTAATATTTCTTACGTTTTTATTGCAAGGGATTTTTACTAGTAATATTTACGAGGAGAAATAGGAACGTGGGTTCCCGTGTGGCACAGTGGTAGCGCACTCGCCCGGCAAGCGAGGGGCACAGGTTCGAATCCTGTCATGGGAGAATTTTTGATGATGTATTTTCATCTTAAAATATTTTTAATTTCATAGTAGTTAACGCTTTTTCATTTTATTGTTATTTCAACGTGTTGATTTATGTTCTTTATTATAATAATAGGTACAAACAAGCATACTAATAATAACATATTTTAGATCCATCTGAAATACTTCCGTATCATCAATATGGACAACAGCTACAGTAGGCGGCAGATTAGTTGAAACAAAATGGCGGATGCGCAGAAGTCGATTTTTCATAGAAAGCGCAGTAAAATATACTGCGCGAACTTTCCTCTTCCACGACAAAACTTTTCAACTTATCTGCCGCCGGTCACTATACTTACATTTTATATAAACTTTGAGAAAAGTCTACCTACTCTTTCTCCATACAAACGTAGTCGACTGTTTTCTCCCTGGATAAAGACGTAGTAATAAACTTTATGGCGTTTGTAAGTAAGATTTTGCCTTAATCAACTGCTATTAAATGCCTAAAGAGTTATGATTGGTTTGTAAGTAAGGGGGATTTTCTCCAAGGAGGAAATAGTCGACTAAGTTTGTAAAGTTTGTATGGAGAAAAGAGCAGGTAGCCTGTCCACTTGAGTAGAGAATTAATAATATTAAGTAATTATTTATTGTAGTATGAAATAAGTCATCGTCCGCACCCCCCTCCCCCGCATTTGGACTTCTTGGGGGGGCGGTAGGAGGAGGTAGAGGCCCCGCCGCTCAGGGGGAGGTAGTCTGCGGACAACAATAGTTTACTTTATTCTTCGTTTAGTGTATCAAGTATTTTGCATGAAATTGCTAGTGCCTGTAGAATGGAGGGGAAGTCAGTCATCGTCATCTCAGTTAGTGTTCGCGGAGATGGGGGGAGGTCAGTGATCGCGGGGATTGGGGGGGTCAGTGATCGCGGGGATTAAGGGGGAGGTCAGTGATCGCGGGAATTGAGGGGGGGAGGTCAGTGATCGCGGGGATTGAGGGGGGAGGTCAGTGATCGCGGGGATTGAGGGGGAGGTTAGCGATCGGCCGCGGGGTTAGGGGAGGTCAGCGATCGGCCGGGGGAGGTACATACCGTCCTCAGTCCCCAGCCGCTGCCCCCCTCCGACGGCAGCTCCATACTTCCTCAGCCTCTCAGCGACCTCCTCTCGTTTACGTTCCTCGCGCTGTAATACAGTGAGTGTTTAATTAAATCATCTACTCTGGCTACTTGTTGTACCATCGAGACCATAGATAGTGGATAGTGGGTACATTTATACCGCACACAGAAATTCTAACTTAAGAACGTGGCGACTGTTACCATTTCCATACAAACTTAATACCAAAATAAATTATGAAAAATTTAGTTTTCTACCACAAAGTTTTCCAAAATATTCATTCACATTCAAATAAAACGGAGAAACATTTTTCAATGAAAAAAATATTTCTCCGTTTTATTTCATTTCGAATGAATATTTTGGAAAACCTTGTGGTGGGGTTATACCTTAAGGTAGAAAACTAAATTTTTCATAATTTATTTTGGTATTAAGTTTGTATGGAAATGGTAACAGTCGCCACGTTCTTAATGCCCGCTTGTGTTTTAACTAAAAAGTACTAGAAATCTCGGGGTTCATGCAAGAAGCCCGAACCTGAACATATACATGGAAGTGATCCCCAAGCCTGCTAATGCCAGCCTAACCGTAACGCTTGTCGGCCTGGCAAATACCACGACATCCCAGCTATATGATTGGATTGGGTAAATGGTTGTTCGATACCTCCTGCTTTGGAGCGGTGTTGGTCTAGTGGTAGATACCGCGACTTTCATTCCGAAGGTCGTGGTTTCGAATCCAGGCCGACCGCGCACCAATGTCTTTTTCTTTAAGAAAAATTTAAGTGCGCTATTAACATCGCTCTTACGGTGAAGGAAAACATCGTGAGGAAACCGACATGTCCTAGGATAAACCACGGTCCGAAGGCATGGGATATTCGCCAATGCGGGGTAGGCTCCCGTGGCGTCTTAAGCCCTCTAAGAAATCACGTACAATGGCCCAATTGTGAGGCTAAGTGCGGAAACTAACCTCCCGCTGTGCCTCCAGCGCTCGCTCCGACGCCGCCAGCAGATCTCGCTGCTGCTTGTCGCGCGCGCGCTGGATCGCCTCCAGGCGAGCCAGCGCCGTGTCCGGGTCTGGAGACACGAATATATCATTACTAGCTGCGTCCCGCGGTGTCACCCGCGTAGGTCCCGGTCCCGTGGGAATATAGGGATTAAAAGTAGCCTTCCTCAATAAATGGACTATCCAACACTGAAAGAATTTTTCAAATCGGATGAGCGGTTCCTAAGATTAGCGCGTTCAAACAAACAAACAACCAAACAAACTCTCCCGGTTTATAATAATAGAAGATGAATACTCAACGAGTAGACATATCAGTATCAGTTTCATAGGTTAAAAATAGAGATCTGAAAAATCTGCCGACTAGCAGCAGACTAGTCAGTTCCAAAATTGCTGACTAGTCAGTTAAGCTACGGCCCATCACTAGTTAATTATAGTTAATCGTTTATCGTTGTAACACAAAAGTTAAGTCCACATTATGTTAGTAACATTAAATCTTAAAATTAAGGTGATGATTATGTATTATGTAAAAGAGACATTGCCAAAAACACATAGATGGATTTAAATTAAACTCATTTTCCGGTTTTTATTTTCATCATCAACTGAGCCCCTATCCCCCCACTGCCTCACATACGCCTCCTCCATACGACGCCACAAACAGCTCACCCGAGCCACCTCCATCAAACGACTCCCCGTCACCGCTACAATGGCAGTTGCATCCTACTCGCAAACCTGGGGTTCACTCCAGTTTTTATTTTGGGTAGGGGGTAGGTTCTAGACAGTTAGGTAAGGCAACAATCATCATTGAACATACCTTCTGCAAATAGATCTGGCAATATTTAATGCAACTCACCTAGAGACCAAGCTAGTCTCCCTAAGATCCCTTAGTCGCCTTTTACGACACCTACAGGAAGACATGGAGTAACCCTATTCTACTTATTAACTAGATTTGAGAATATTACCTTTATGATACTCTGCATCTTCCCTCTCCTGCTTCCATCGCAGATAGTGCGGCCGCAGCCGGCCGGCTACATAGCCCGCCACCACACTCCCTCCCACGAGGTACCATCCGTAGGACCCAAGGAATGTGAACACTGGAACATCATATCAGTAGGATTAACTCTTTTACTGCTAAAAATATTATGTGTGTGTTTCTCTACCATGTTTGCCTGTGCAGTAGGCACACTACACGTGTGTTTTGCCCTGGTATGCATATACTTACCGCACACAAGGTTATTTGTTTTCAGGCCCAGCTAGGGTTGCCAGGCCCAAAAATTAATAAGCCTGACACAGATTCATATTTAGCCGGACATTTTGCCCTAAAAGCCTGACACATTGGTTTTTCATCTGTCTATGGAAAATAGGCCACCGGCCACGTTGCGGCCTATTAGGTTATAAAAAAATGGTTATGTACTTACCACTTAGGCACACAATATCCCATTCGCAAAATGCCCTTTCTCAAAAAGTCCCTTTTGCAAAATGTTCCTTTCTCAAATTGTCCCTTACCAAATTACATGTATATGTTACCGGAAATGTATGAAATCTAGGAATTGTATACAATTCCTAGGAATTGTATATAATGGCGACCTCATTTAGGAAATGTATAAAATAATTTATCAAAGATTATTTAATACATACTAATAATTTAGTATAACGGAGAAGCATCGTTTGGGTCGTTGCCGGCAGGCTTAGTGGGCGTCATTAGGGTGAAATGCGAGCACAAAACACTAGGATCTTATCTTCACACTCGTTTAATTAGGTTTTAAACAATAATTTTATAATATAGTCACGTTGCACCTACAAGTCCAAGCAGCGGGTTCGGGGCACCGATCTTACTTTAACTTTATGTATTTCGTGCTATAGCTTGCTTCGATCCAACTCGATCGGTCGCACACGCTCTAGTTTTATTTATTATTTATTCAAGTGAAAAACCTCTCCATCACCGCTCACACCACTCAAAAACAAGATGGCGCCTCGACCCCGCTCGAGGCACATGCTCTGCTCTGATAGGACGCTACGCAGGAAGTAGGTTTTATCAAATTATAACTTTTATTACATTACAAGAATTTAGATGTGTAAGAAGAATGTAATAAAGCAATTTAAATTAAATAAAGATTTTTAAAAGTAATTTTAACTTAAACTAAAACAATATTATATTTTCCGCATGTAAACAACAATCAACTGTTACATAAAGCTTTCTCCGACACTTCCTCCGACAAGTACATATTTCCTAGGGATTGTATACAATTCCTAAAGGCACCTAGGAAATGATATTATAGACAGGATAAATGTGGGTAGATTGTAAGCCTAAATGAACTGCGTACCTACAGTACCTAGTTCTAGTTAACAAGCTTACAAAATGTTCAATACTTTAAAAACTACGCAATCACTGAGATCTTCATTAATATACCTAACATACTGAGATTACTATCTACTTATTTACTCCCTATTATTAATTAACAATTTGTAGGTGACTAGTAATTTGGCATTTGAACCAATTTTGTGCAATTTTCCGATCAGTTTTAAGAAGCTTTATGTGACTCCGCGAGGGTTGACCAAAAGCCGGACAGGCCGGACTTGTAAATATTTGGCCGGACACGACTGTAAAACGCCGGACATGTCCGGCTAAAGCCGGACATCTGGCAACCCTAGGCCCAGCAGACAAAGTATCTGAACACACATCTGACCAAAAGGCGATGGTAAAATGTTGTTGGTCTTCCATGGTGTCAAGGAAAGCCATACTTTTTAGTCGTACTTTTGCTCTGTAGGTATTGCGATGACATCGATATTATTAAAAAAAAACACATAGTTATATTAAAAATTAAATATGAAAGGAATTACTTCATCGATACATAAAAACCTTGGGCTACGTCATTCACGTTATAATGTTTATCGTAAATACGTGGGTGCAAGTGAAACTTACTTCAATGGCAGATTTATCCAACAATCGAAATTAGGTCAGAACTCACCGTAAGCGACGGGGTTGAAGTAAGAAGCCTGGCTTGAGACATCTCCTTCATTCTCCCGATCCATTTTCACCTATATAAATGAAACGAATTATTTCACACTGTTTCCTTCGTGAATTTTAATTTTTACTTTGAGCACATATTTTGGCATCAATACTTACTCGAGTTATTTTATAAAACAGATACTAGTAATTTCTATCTAAATTTTTACTTATTATTATTAGACTAAAATCGGAATTTCTTGTTGATTTTAAATAAAAACGTAAAAATATGTATATTATTGTGATTGTGACGTGTTCTTCGGGTTCCGTCCATAGATAAACTATAGTTTTCTTGCGGTTAGGAACCGATTATGGCAATTTGGAAAGTAGCCAGTGTCAAGTATAATATTTGCATTGCGAAACTTTTGCAAGCTATATAATCAATATTTCATGAAATAAGTTCGTGTAACAAGTTGCTTATCCACGCACCGCGAGTTCATCCACGTCGGGCGTCTTTATGATGCGTGCTGTGACGTCTGAGAATGTCCCAGTGCAACCCAAGCACAGTAGGACTTTGTCTGAAGGGGTTGAAGGTTGAAGAACTTAGGGGCCTTTACTAACAATGAAAAAGGAATATTATGATGTTTGGATGCAATTTAGCTTTTAAGCTCAAACAGTTCCACAGATTTCGACGAGATTTAGCATGGTGGTAGTCCAAGGATTGGCGAAGGACTCTACCTGACCTTGGAAAAGGAGTATTATATGTTGTTTTGTAAGCTTTTCACGGTCAAACGGTTCGATAGATTTTGCATGGGGGCCAGGGGTTGGAAAAGGAAGTAGGGCTACTCTACCTGACTTTAGAAAACCCGGGCAAGTGCGAAACTCGCGCACGAAGGGTTCCGTACCACTATCACAATTGGGTACGGAACCCTAAAATGGTTTACAACAACTTTGATTCAAAGAAAATCTGAAACTTATAAGAAACTCTTTGGTAAGTTGAATTCCATAACCAAGTCGATTTGATTCGACCAATCAGAAGCGACCTCACATCGTACTAGAATTCCCCTTGTAGTTTTTGAAACACGTTTGTTGTATGGGAGCCCCTTTTAAATAATTGTTTTATTTTGTTTTTAGTATTTCTTGTTGTAGCGGCAACCGAAATACATCTTCTGTGAAAATTTCAACCTTCTAGCTATTACGGTTCACGAGATACAGAATGGTGACAGACGGACAGACGGACGGACGGACGGACGGACGGACGGACGGACGGACGGACGGACGGACAGACGGACAGACAGACGGACAGACAGACAGACAGACAGACAGACAGCGAAGTCTCAGTAATAGGGTCCCGTTTTTACCCTTTGGGTACAGAACCCTAAAAAGGATATTACAATGTTTTGTATGCAAAAGATTTTTAGTAGTTGTCGTTATAGCGGCTACGGAAATACATCTGTGAAAATGTCAACCATCCAGCTATTACGGTTTATGTTATACAGCCTAGATACTAGGTTACTAGAGTCCGGAGGGAACCTAGGCCTTCCACTTCGTACGGTTTATAAGAAAGGAGAAAGAAAAACCGCTCTTATTAAGTGACTATATTCCAAAGAATTTAATAGGTAGGTACATATAAAAATCTAAGATATAAATAAAAGATAACACAGAATGGTTTCTTGGGCCTTCAAGGGCTTCAAGTCGACGATTCATCCTTATATGAGAATTGCCTTCTCAAACTCCATCGTAGGCACTGATATCGTACCATGAATGAATATATCATATTATACCATGGTATAATATGAACATCAATACCTACGTCTGGTAGCCGTCATCTTAAATTTTAATAAATCTCATGTCTTTAGTGACAATCGCAGGGCTAAGAGGAAGCGATTTACGTAATCATCAAAATCGGTCCATCCGTTTGTCCTCTGAAGCGCCACCTTCTTTGCGTCGCACAGTCGGGTAAAAATGAAGTATGGAGGTGAGCCTCTTTACTATTCAGTCTACTTATCTGCTCAGTGAGTAGAATACTTTGGTATTGTTTAGTAGGTACCTTAACAAATCAGACTTAAATCTAAATCTGACCATATACCCAGTATAGAAATAATTATTAGAGAGTTGGGCCCTCTATCTTGACGCTACTGAATTTCTTGGGTTTGGTAGACCTATACTATAAGTACCTATAAAAGAAATAAAACTGCATTTTAATCAAAATATAATATGTATTTTGGTTTGTCCCATACACGGTAGTATCACAGCACCTCGATAGGGGTGCCCCAGTCGACACACACACACACACACACACACACACACAAGCGTACAACATATTTACACACATCGAGACTAAAGGCTTGACTCTGAAACGTTCCAAGCAGGGTTGTTGTGGATAAACACATTAAGTATTTGTGGATTATCAGATTGCAGCATGCGCAGATATTTACAAGGTTTCAAAATAAAAATACTGTTTTCACCTCACAACCGCAGAAAGATTGGTTGACATTTCATTAGAAATCAGAGTCCAAAAGTGCATTTGGTTCGCTAGCGTGGACAGAGTTGAAAATTCGACCCTTTCTATTCCATACTTTTCTAAATAGTAAGCCTAGTGAAAATGCATTAAATACTTATTGCATATCAGTGCACCACAACGCAAGCTCATTTCTTTGCTAGCCAGCCACAGGTGGCAACACTGGACTGCATGAAAAAAAACAAACATTTTAAAATTATTTTCTCTTTATTCAATTCACCTTCCAAGTCCAAGCAAGTCCAGATCGATTATTATTATCGATAATTGATTAGCTAATATGAAAATACAGAATTTTAAGTAAAAAAAAAAAATATGGGTAGGTGACCCTAAAAAATACTTTTTATTAAAAAATTAAACCTCGTCAATTGATCTGAAACTTACCATTTTTTTCAACTTATGCAATTATAATAATTTTTTTATTTTGTACCACGGTGCCATGGTAGGCGGAGTGGGGGGTGTTAGGTTTTTTCGTTACGAAATTTCTTCATTCAAAGCTCAAAGCCCGCGATAAAACCTATGCAATATGCAAAAAAACAGCAGTAGAAACTAGAATCATAAAGAACCCTGGTTTTTAGAGGTGACTTTCATATTATATAGTAGGTACAATTTTCCCTCGCTGCACACGGGATCGTAAAAAAATTAATGTAGGCTCGTTCCACTGCGGAACGTCTCAGAGTACGGTCGGTATTTAAGAACGTGGGTACTGTTACCATTTCCTTACAAACTTAATACCAAAATAAATTATGAAAAATTTAGTTTTCTACCTTAATATCGACATTATTCGGATTAAGATTTTACTTTTAAAGGGTCCCCACCGCAAGGTTTTCCAAAATATTCATTCGAAATGAAATAAAACGGAGAAATATTTTTTTCATTTTTCCAGCGTAAATTACTAGTTTACATCTCATTTACATCTCATTATATTATTCCCAATAAAAAGTAATTTACGCTGTAAAAATGAAAAAAAAAAAATGTTTCTCCGTTTTATTTTATTTCGAATGAATATTTTGGAAAACCTTGCGGTGGGGACCATATAAAAGTAAAATCTTTATCCGAATAATATTGATATTAAGGTAGAAAACTAAATTTTTCACAATTTATTTTGGTATTAAGTTTGTATGGAAATGGTAACAGTCGCCGCGTTCTTAATACACAATATTCATAAATCACAAAGGGTTATTCCCAGTTGCCACCACTGTCTGACTCCCGCAGGTGGCAACCGGGTTTTTTCTTATACAAAAAATTGCTTATCATTATAACTTATTTAACTACTATACAGAACTTTATGTATGAGACTTTGGATACATGTTCATGAAAAGGTTTAAGAATTGAAATTATTTATTATTTGTGGATCTAGGAATTAACCACGGTCAAAGTATAATACCTAAGTATAAACTAGTTATTATTCTGTGCGTTTCTATTACGAACGACTATTGGTTTAGTATTAGTAAAAGTTACTATTTCAAAAAAAATCTTCTCATTTGCGATTTGGGGATATTTAGATAAATAGAGTTTAATTGACCCAACTTGAAACAGAGGTAGTTGGTTCTAATCCTACCGGGGGACAAACAAGAAACAATTTTTAAATCCCTACACTTTGTATAGGTAAGTAAAAGAATTGTTAAAAAATCAGGGACTATAAATTACAACATTTAACTCAAATCCATATTATTCATGGCTGGCGTAGTGCCTGAAACATATATAAAAAACTTAAGTACTTAAAAAATATTACACCAAATTCATACGTTTAATAATGTATTTACAAATGACTGTACAATTTTGTTAACTATGGGCTAAAAATTACCTACTTAAAAACTAGAAAGTGGTTTATTTTCATTGGCCGTGATCTCGGTCGCTATTCCGCACACGGAGATTCCCCAGCATACGAGATAACAACTGAAAGTGCGCCCTCGATATTAAGCTCGTATGCATTTCCTTCAAGTGATTGTAGGATTGTTTGTGCTTCAGAGGATTTTTGACAAATCATCT
>CAUEGO010000342.1:0-15337 GCA_958496205.1 Idaea biselata
ATAAATTACAGTAAATTTACATTTGAACCGTGTCGATTTCAACATTATAACTGGTCTAGAAATAATGACAAAAAAATCAGTGGGTTACCGACTCATAAACTTACAAGAAAATGTATACTCACCGACTTGATAAAGTCTACCCTCAGGAGAAAATATAGTTATATGCCTATCGAATCCTGCACTACTTTCTCGAGCCATATTGAGGTTCTTTTATTATTTTATTACAAAACAAAATTAATTTTCTCGTTTCACGATCACTTTTGTTTGACAGCCGGATTAAACCACAGACAAAAAAAATCAAATTATGATTCTCATCGTTAGTGATGGATGGGTTCGCTCGCTAATCGTTACAATATTTTAGCGGAAAAGTACGGTATTTTAATGACAGTGACAACAAACTCACTCCATCAAGCCACTTCCTAGATAAGGTTGCCAGTTCATTAAATTTCCCAACTCTAGAAAGACTTAAACTTTTTAAGATTACGCACACGAGGTTATTATAATAAAGGTAAAGGTATTAACATGGAATATTTAGCATATTTTTAATAAATATTTATTAAATTATGCTTATTATGGTATAAAATGGTAAATAGTTAATTTTAAACGGTTTACTTTAATTACATTAGGGTGAGTTTTTAGGGACAAGCAACTGATAGCATTGTAACACCAATATAAAATTTTGAAAACAGACGGAACTTCGATTCGAACTTCCGCCTGTCAGTCAGTAAGACAAGATAACGGGCATCGATGTGGTTGTGTGACTTCAAATTTGAAATCGTTTAAGTAACTGTATAGATTTATTTTTTGTATGAAGAGTACATTAATTTAAAGAGCTGTTCATAAATTAATTTACGCTCAGTTATTCGCTCGGCACTGAACACAAGAATCTTAACAAAAATGCAAGAAACCGTTAACAACTCAAACGAGACGAAATCTCTGTTTTCTTCGTTCTTGGAGGTGCTGGAGGCTAAGGAGCGTCAGATCCAGGCCGACAGACAGCTCCAGGAGGAGAAGTATCTTAGAAGAACACAGAAAATATATGATTTTCACGGTAAGTTTTGAAACACTTTGATTGTTGTTGCCGCGATTTTCCTCGTTTATTGATAGCTGTTTGAATTTTTAATAACGCTTTTGTATTCATAAAAACTGCCAAAAACAGTTAGTATCTTTATACGTTTTGGTATTTATTTAATTCTCGTTATTATTATGTAAAGTTACTTATTGTTATGTACCTACACTAAACTTATGCATTTTTTTTAACATAATGGAGAGGAAAACATGACAATTTTTGCACTAAACTTATTTTGTATTATTGTAACTTTCGCTAAAACACCCTATACTAACTCAAACTCCTCATAACCTATTAATGCTAAGCTGATTGAGCCCAGGGATTTGGTTTAGTCTCATATTCTTCCAGTTGCAAAATAACATAATGAATGGAAAACATCCACATCTCGTAAGATCCAAGTCTAGAAACCTCCAAATTGTTGCCATCACTACCAGCACTAAACTTGTATGATTGGAACACAAACTGTTGGTCTTGCCCTCTCTGTAGAGTTTGAAGTTTGATCTATGTGGTTGAAGCTATACCTACTTTAGAAATAAACAATTAAAATACCTAAATAAATAAATTCACTTGAAAGCTTTTATAAATATAAATTTCCTCTGAATACAATACCTACACATTTGTAACGTTTTTTATAAATAAGTAACACATTTGCATTTATGTAGGATAGGAATATTAAATAAATTACAATAATTAATGAAAGCATTCAGAATGATTAAATTTCTAACTTTAGAGAGGACATGATAATTGTCATACAAAATGATTCTGATCAATTCATCGCTTCAATACTGTGCCAAGCTGTGACAACACATAAGTATGTGTCTGAAACAGAGCCACTTTGTATACATAGTGGTACAAAGTTTGTTTTTGTCCAGTCTGTTTCTTTCTAATATTTGAATGTCTTGGAAGCAAATATTTATTTTTAATGTTTTATAAAGGCCTCTACTTGGTATTTATATATGAAAGGAGAATGTCCATTTACCTAGTCTAAATAATCTGTTCATTATGTAAGAGGAGGAAAATTTTTGATAATTTCTCACAAATTATAAAATAAGAGGAACCATATTGTGTGGTGCATATTGCTTCGTGGAGCCCACATAGCATGGGATAAGGGCAGAGAAAAGAAGAAGTAATAAACACAAATACAAAAATTAAGTTTGTACTTTTTGAAAATTAAATAAAGTTAAGATATTACGGTGCATAACAGTTGTCCATATCTAGATATTCTCTTAATCAGTCATGAAAACATGATGTCAATGAAATATCAATGCCCCCAGTTGATTGCAAACATTTTAGTAGTTCTTATGTGAAATGAAAATAAATTTATACTCAATGTACTTCTTCCAACACTTTCACATTAATAATATCATACATAACATTACAGTAGGAAGAACATAGGAAGGAATGCAATGACTTGCAATGTAATGTAACTTATTAATTAGTGGTATCTATTTGGAATCTGGTAATGGGAAACAAAGGATCAGGGCTCCTACATATTAGGCGTACACTCCGGCCTGTAAATCTCAGTAAACAGCAGTAGTTTTTTAAGTTCAAGAGATGTAGGAATGTTGTATTGTTGTAGAGCGTCAACGTCGCGAGGCGGTGGAGCTGCGGCGGTGTCTCGAGTACGTGTCCCAACACGCGCACGTGTTGGAGGGGGTGCTGCGGGGTGCGGGCGGGGGCGGGGGGGAGGTGCCGCTCGCCGCCGCGCTCGTGCGCCAGGCGGCGGCGCTGCAGCGCTGCATGCAGCAGTGCGTCGCCAACGCGGAGCGCATCCGCCGCTCGCTGCACGCCTCACACCACCCGCAGATGGATACTCTACTCGCCAAGATGGTGAGTACACTAGACTGTACAGTAGTCAGCGCGCTGCAGCGCTGCATGCAGCAGTGCGTCGCCAACGCGGGAGCTACATGTCGCCAAAGTGGTACACGCAGCTTCCGCGGCCAAAGATCACGTACAGAAACGCTTACCTTTGTGCTGAGCTATCTCGGATGAGAACCTTTGTAGACCACACGCCATGGTCCGTCGTCGGTGCGGGCCGGTCTGCGACCGAGTCGGAGCCGTGCAACGACGCATCATCCAGCCGTGGGAAGCTTGCATAAAACATTTATATTTGTACAAATCTTGTGGTTGAAGTTTTCGACGAGATTCACCTAAGTACCTATAAACCATGCCTCTCACGCAAATAAACCTTTACAAAGTAGGTATATGTAAGAAGATGCTATAAAGTACGAGGATGATGAGCCGGTTCCGTCCTAGTTCCGTGGAACAGTGGTTCACGGTTGGGTCGGCGCGGGCGCTTGCAGTCTGTAGCCGCGGAGCGAGCAGCGCCTGCAGACGTTACGTCGCCGGTCGTAGTATCGTCACATCACACAGCTAGAACATGTCGATCAATTACATCTAATGTTACGTGTTGCTTTACCGAGAAAAAGTTACATTCAATAAAACTCTGAGGAAATAGCTTTTTTGCCTTTGGAAGCTGAAACATCATCCATAAGTGTATTATATCGATACGATAAGATAAAATCCAGGAAAATGATGTTATTGTATTTACCTACTACAATGGTTCATGCCTATTTCTCAGTAAAAAACTTATATTTGGTGTGGTAACTAGGTGTGAAATTAATAGGTACAATGACGTAGTCCCGTACTTGGAGACTATAGTGTGGTTCCAACACCCTAGTTACCTCCCTCGAAGACGATACACGCGTCGACGCGACGACGGTCGAGACGAGCGACCCGACTAGCGGCTGTAGAGTGCAACGCACTTTATCAGGTGTAAACAGTAGCTAATTGATGGATAACGAACATAAGTAGACAACTATCGAAGTGAAGACACAAGTTACAATACATTGTCCCAGATAGAGCCGATTACGATAAACAGGTAATAAATACTTATTCACCTAAATCGACCGTATAAAACAAGGTGTTTGCTTACAATGCCCAATGCCTATATCTATCGGTCGACTAATTCGCCCGTATTCGTCACGCACCGAACGACCGATCGAGACCTGAATTGCAGGTCTTAATCGTCCGTCATTTCATTAGGTACGGAACGGACACGCCGTGTCTACCGACCGAGACTGATCTCATCTAGACTGTGAACTATAAACGGTACCCTATTTTAGATAATCATTCAAGTTACCATTAATTAATTAAGTAGGTATACTAAGTTAGTCTTATTTGGATGGTCTGTAGGTAGTGGAGGGGAACGCTTGTCTTCTCTAACCGGTTTCATGATGTTTAAACTTCAACGGTTGCTCGTAAAACATTATAAGTTTGTGTAAAAAAAGCTCTGAATAATGATGACCATCCAGTTAGGTAGGTATACCGGCATAGATACCGGGCGTGCGAATCCCCTACTTCTTTTCAAAAACAATTATTTTGCAAATCTCCAGTTACCTCCTTTTACCCTTTTACCTTCAGTTCTGCCTGACCGAAACTAAATCCGTGTCGTGTATGACGTAACCGCCTAAATTCCCTGGCTAAAGTAATTCAATCAGTAATCTGCCTGACTGTATGGATCGATCAGATTTGCCAGTTCGGTTGGCCTCTTCGTATATGTTGGGCCTTACGTTGTTCACAGGACAGCAACAAATACAAAGACCCAAGTAAAATACCTACCTACAATCCTACAATCATGTATTGTTCTTATTGTAGGTAGATACAGAAATTATATCTAAGTATCTTCTTTATTTATACCATGCATAGATTTGTTCAGGTCATTGTGTGTAACCATTGGAGTCAGCAGATAGGTAGGTGTATCTTGCTTGGCGCGTATACTTGACGGCTATAATCGTGTATGTGTAAAGGCGTTGCAATCACAGTTATTGTAATATATAACGTATGTAATGTGTGTGAGCGGTCCACAACACCCCGCGGCTGGTCGGAGGTTCCCACGTCTTATCCTTGCAATATCTCGTGTTCAGTGGCGACTGGAGGCGTCGCAACTTGCGTGGCACGCGCGCTCTAGCTGTGGCGGTGCAACGCTCATTGTTGCTCGAATCTTCTCACGACTCATGACCGGCCTCAGAATTCTTTACTTTGTACGAGACGTTCAACTCAAAGATCGACCATCATCTTATAATTTTATATTACTGCAACAATACAGGCATACAATCTATTCTATATCTTTAATTAAACCTCAGAATACAGAACAAGTATACATACAAATGAATGATATACAAAAAATATGTTTATTGTGATGTTCCTTCAGCGTAATTTATTTTTAATGAGGTAAAAATAAATTATTGTTAAGAGCAGGATGTTAGTAGAGAAGAGACTGCCTCTTACTTCATTACTTCATTATCATAAATTCATAATATTATTTTATACTTGTGCCATTTTAGATAGGTAAATGAAAAAAAATGCTTGTCCAATCCCTACTGCGAAGTAATAGGTATAATAATACCAAAAGAGGTTTTCGTTAGAAAATTTAAAAATTGAGATACCTAATGTAGGTAGACTATAGGCACTAGCCAGGTATCTGCAATAGTTGAAAATTCGGTCACAAACGATAATAGCGTACTTTAGTTGTTATTGTGGAGTATCATTAGGTACGTAGTTAGTCAATTTATCAGACAATTTGATACTCGAAGGGACGCCTTCATTTTGTTGCCTTGAATTGTTATTTTTATTCGTGGTTGTATCGTTGATGTTGATGAGGCAAAAACTTGAGCAACTACAATTACCGTTGTTGTAAAATTATATGTTGTTTTGTGAATAAAGTTCGCCTCGTCATTTCGGCGAGTGGTCGAGAATACTTCCGCCTTGACTTCAAGGGCCTGAAGTAATTGATGACTGACTGCGCTATTAGAGTAGGACGTGTTTCACAATCACGGACAGTTCATTATTGCTCGCAATTACCATACATCCTGACTCCTGCCTGTCTTAGACATCGTAAAAGTGATCCTTGCGAATGTAACCGTTACAATAAAATATTTAGTATTGAACAGTGTGTGTGTGTGTATGAATGGAGATAAACAACATGTTTCGAAAATATCGTATTTCCCCCGAGCAGCCCTACTTAGTGATCGGCACGTGCAAGCGTTATTCGATTTAGCTGTGATCCAGAAAACTCGTACCCTAGAAATATAAAAAGTGTTCGATTGCACAATATTGTCTTAGGCCTTTGATATCGTCGTCGCCGCGACCGCAGCTCGCAGGCGCAGTTCGCAAAGATATCGCAATCTGCGGTTTTATGAGATCGTAACTTGTATCATTATAATGAACAAGACGTATTAGCTTTCATGTTGTTGCGAACCTTTCACACTTCCGCTCAGCGGAGTCGTTAACGTCGCTCTGTCATTAAATTATTAAAAGATGTTTTTCTTGTACAAAATTACTCCCGTTATTAATCGTTTCCGATTCCTGTAATAAAGTTGTGCAATATTAGATGTGACATAGAAGATAGAGAGGTGTCAGTGGATAGTAGTAACTGAACGTTACCCAATGCCCGCCCGAATAGGGTTGCCAGGCCCAAAAATGAAAAAGCCTGACACAGATTCATATTTAGCCGGACATTTTGCCCCAAAAGCGTGACACATTGATTTTTCATCTAGCACATTGTGTCAGGCTTTATTTTTATTTGTTTAAAAAGAGTACGTAGGTACCTATGTACTTTTATGAATTACAAAAGTTTAGGTACCTTTAACCAACAAGCGTTAATGCGTAATGAAAAAACATTTATTAATTATGTATTTTTGAAAGCGCGGGTGAATTCGCCTGTTTGTACGAAGGTTTATGCGTGTCCGCGTGACTGACGGGGTTGACCAAAAGCCTAAAAAAAGCCGGACAGGCCGGACTTGTATATATTTGGCCGGGCACGACTGTAAAAAGCCGGACATCTGGCAACCCTACGCCCGAAGCGAGCTCGGGCGGCATGTGTCGGTCGCATAGAAACAAAGTTTCTTTAAGACGTTTCCTTAGGGGACACCTGTTGCCATCAGCCTCTGTTTAGTAGATCGATATCAGAGCCCTGCCCTACCTGCTACCTGAATACTTAATGCTGGCCGAATACCAAGCGTATAGCATTTCCCTTTTAAAACAAACGGCGGCGGGCGAACCGGTAAACGATCGTTACGCAAGTTGATACCATTCGATCGCAAACTAAGTATGTAAATGAAATGTAAATAATGGCTCGTCGACGTTTTCATAGTGTTCAAGGGCGTCGATCATTCGGTTACATTTCTAAACCCGCTCGTTGTTTATTTACACTGTGACGACGACGACATGAGTCCGTGTCGTCGAGACATGATCGAGACCAACAAAGACGATGACGACGTTTCTGTGCTTTTGTGCAAGCGATCGACAACACCGACTCAGCGCGATCGTTATGCCCTACTCTTGCTGTGCCATAATATGCTAAGACTATTGCATAGGATTAATAAATGATATCATGTACATGATTGCTATCTTTGTAAAACATATTATCACATGAATAATTGATGTCATTCAGCCTCTTGTCATACTCGTACTGTAGTGGCGTGGTCGTGGTCGTGGTCGTGGTGCGGAGGCGGCAGGTGTCGCCCTCAGCAAACACATTAATTACCTACACGAATGGTAATTGTGCTCCCGACGGAGTATTTGTGTACCTATTTGAAGGTCCGTCGACATGGACACGACGGCGGCGCGGCGCGGCGCGGGCGGCGGCGTGGCGAGCGACACACGGCACGCGAATGTGCTTTTAATTCGATTCAATTATAATAAGTACCTGTAGCCCTGTAGCAGAGTTGCAGATCAAACGATTGCATTCTTCATAATATAATGAATTGTATTTATATTTCGATATTCAGAAATATTCGAGGTTTGCGAGACAAATGTGTAAAATCGATAGCATCATCTGAGGAAACTGGGTCACTGGTTCACCACGGTCGCCATAAATTTAGTCCTTGATGCTCGTACCTACTTGTCCCGGTTACTTTGGTTTGGTCTAAGTAAATATTTGCTTGTACTTGAGAGGAGAGAGCCGTTACACGAGCGACGCGACGCGAACGCTACAAGCTCGCTACAACCTCCTTTCATGGGTAATTATTTACTCAACAAATGTGAAGGACGGTCACGACCACTCACTCTCCTCATTATAAACTAATTTCTCCTAAAGTTCCTTGTTGCATGTTTGACATTCTCCGAGTTTCATGTTCACATGTATCGTGGTGACCTTACATTACATTTGAGGTGTTCCGGCCGCGGTTCGACGCTTATTATAGTAGTTCTATTGTTTCTGAACGTTGCGATCTGAGGAGCTTTCTCTGTAATTTTGTAGCATTGAGGTCGGAGAGTAGCGCCGGAGATGTAGAGTCCTTTCGCCGGGAGAAAGTGGCACAACGAACGATGTATGACATCCAGTCTCCACAGCGCCGGGACCAGAGCTTGACTCATGCTTCATTACGCTACATCTTAATGTAACAATCATCTCTCTGAATCATTCTACCTACTCGTTACACTTTGTTTTTCTAATAATATTGATGAACTCTTTGTTTGCCAGATTTTATGAATGTTTGTAACGTGGTATATTCGGGTCGAGACATGCGGGATTGAAAGAGAATCGATTTTATATCGGTTGGTTTTATTAGTTTCTCTGTTACCATAAAAACAGCTGTAACTACTTAGGTGTATGTAGTTCACAAGCTTTAAGTGATTTTGGAGTTCTTCGTCCTTATGTCGTCACCCTATGTGTTCTATCCAAGGTAAGGCAACAACTCAAAAAGAGTTATGGAACGAATACGGTCCTTTCAGCTCGCAACTGGGACCTGATCTTGACCTGTCGTCGCCTTCACGCTCGTTTTGCTCGAACTACCCACCATCACCATCGTGCAATCACGACTCGCGTTTAGACACGGCACGGCGCGGCGGCGGGCGTTTACTCAAAAACCTCGAATTATCTCGACCATTTCAGATAATGAGTTGCAAAAGCAATGGCGAAACATTCACTAGGTATAGTAATATCAAAATGATGTTGAATTTTCATTCAACTTTGTTGTGGTTTGATTGAGGTGATTAAGTGAAAGTGAACGTTGGAAAAGGGAAATTCCATGTCGACCGGACGGCATCGCGCGTTGGTCGCGTGCGAGCGTACGTTGCGCGGGCTTGAGGGGGTTGTGTACCTGTGTCCTGCGTTCTGCAGGTCAAGTGGAGCGGTGTCATCGCAAGCAAAGCACACATGTAGCGACAATTACGCGACATTATCCACTTGGAACGAGGAGCGAGGTGGTTGTGCGACCCCAATTATGGCACTAATGCGCTAATACGCCGCGCGGGTCACACGCGTTATTTGATTAACACTCTGATGTTCCGGCCTGTCATCATTGTCGTCCTCATTATCTCACTTGACATTAATATTACTAATCGTTCCTTGTGAAGGCAACACACGAACCTCACGTCTGACCTGTCTGACTATCATCGTGATGGATGGACGCACCCGCGCCCCCTGCCCACGGTCATATTCTCTATTGGGCACACCGCACATCGATCAAACATCTCATGTATTTTCATTTGGTCAGCCGTTAGGTAG
The DNA here is from genome assembly GCA_958496205.1 of Idaea biselata. Taxonomy (NCBI): domain Eukaryota; kingdom Metazoa; phylum Arthropoda; class Insecta; order Lepidoptera; family Geometridae; genus Idaea; species Idaea biselata. Next base: position 9,579 of record CAUEGO010000342.1, read on the forward strand.
ATGTTGCTATTAAAAGGCCGTAAAGTAAAAGCTCGAGGTTCTAAAATGATGCCGTTAGTTAAACCGGCGCAGCGACGACGATGACATGGCGGTTCACACGGAATTGACTCGTCAATACCTGTCCACCGACGAGATGGATGAGCGGAGTTACAACGTTGTAGTACCTATAACGTGATAGCTGCTGTTAGTCGAATAACTTGCGTTTGTGAGCTAACACTGGCCGCGTCTCGTCGCAATGATACGCGAACTCAACTGGACAATCGGTACGCGTAATTATCGTAAGCGGTAATCGATACTGATTGATTACACTCTATCTAAATAAAGTAGGACCGTCATTCATAATTATTTATTACAAAAGAACGCTACGTTTGTTTGTGTAGCGTTCTGTTTAATACATTATTTATCAGACACCAACTAGAGATATGTAAAATTGTACACACGAGTAGTAGTACACTACGACATACATCTTCTAGTCATTTAAAATTCTTTGGATATTTGGCGCGAGAGACGCGCGGGCTTGCCATGGGAGACATTGAGGAAGGTCTTTTGAATGAAAAATGTGTGTTTAAGTATTCGTTTGAGCCATAATGTGCTGTAGTACGCGCGTGATGTGCCTAATGTCGACACATTACCGACTTTATTGGTCTAGCGACGCGGCGCCCCGCGCGGCGCCCCGGCGGCATCGAGGGCGCCACGCCGGGTTTCGGGGGTTGACGACCTCAACACACGGCATATAACTTTTTGTTAAACATCCACACAATAGATGTCACACGATAACCTGGAAGCCTTCTTTTTAAATCGATTCACTCGTTACGTTAACTCACGAGTCAATAGGCATTCGTGTAGCAATTCATTTACGGTTTTCTTGTCAACTCATTCCACAATCCACAAGGATCCTGCACTACACCACCGAAAGGCACATGCTAAATATAGTCTGTCTCCCTGTTGCACATTCGTATTTCGTTGAAAAGTTGGGAAAATAAGCAAGTAAAGTTTGGCCTATGTCAAATAGGCACGATAAGCACCTATTGTGCCATTCTTGATCTGAGCTTTGGTGCATGTACAATAAAACGTGCTATCAATCTATACGATGCGATTGTACCACTCGCACGACATCAGTCACGGTCACGAGTGTCACTCGCGCGGCATGGCTCGGCGCTCGGCGTTGGCGTGCGATGACCACGGGGCGGCGGACGTGAACTCGCTTCTCTCATTGTTTATACAAAAAGTTCTCGCAATCACATCGCATGCTCTATGTTGGATTAATGAACTCTATTCTATTCGTCCTACCTATTGTCAATTTTTCACACCAACATTAGAGCTCATTTACGTAGGGTCAGTGCCTGAAGTCATTGCCTCACTATGTTTAAAGTCAGTCACTGACTTGATCGTAATTCAATGGCTCTGAATTTTCAATGTAATTCGTTCTTACATCTCACTTGCTTATTTTATTCCCAAGTATTATCTCGGCTGACCGCAAACTATAGACTTCGACAAAGTTGATTTCAACATCGAGGCTTCGTCAACGCAATGCAACGCATTGCTTAAGGACATTATAGTCGAGTGGTCTAACCTAAATCGATTCGGTTGCCTAGTCGGTGTGCCGCATGGCATGCCGACGACATTGTAACGGTTGCGGGAAGTCGATGGATGGAGGCGGCTCGGCATCGCTATATGTGGCGCCGTCGTATGGGGTAGGCCTATGTTCAGCAGTGGACGAATGAAGGCTGAGATGATGATGAAATCGATTCGTGGTCAAATTAGAAGTGGTATCGACAAAACGCTCCGTCTCGTCGTGATACAGAAATTGGTAAATAGCAGAGTAATTCTGCATGATCTTCCTGTCAAAATTTAGTTTTGTAGTCAACCAGATGAGATCATTAATTATAATGTACATCATGATTGGGTTACAAATTGCAATACGTTGAAGTTAGACTATCGGGTGTTGTTGGCCTTCATAAATAATAGGAGTTTAGAATAGAAGTGCGTGAGTGAATTAGTGCAATTAGTGAGCATTGTTCGCCGCTAGATTGTAGTAAGTCGATACTTTCACCGATATGTCTGTTCTGATGAGAGGCATCAACGATTATACAATAACGAGAGATTTGTTGTCGGTCGCTGATGGCTGCGCTGACTGTAACAATAACTGCCGATTGCGAGACAATAGTAATGGGCGGTCATTATGTCGGGATTTGCATGTAAATTCGCTTTCTAATGTCGCGACAGTGCGGGCGCGGGCGCAGACGATAGTGGTAATGAATGATAGAGAAAGCACAGGCATTAGGCGGCCTGGACTAAGCAGGCTTGTTCCAGCAGAGGGGTGGGGCAAGCCTCTCGTCACCTCTGCTGTTTTGAAAGCTAAAAAACTCACCCCCTTACATATAAACAATAAGTTTATGTAACGCTTGTCTGTTAACTTTGAAACTTCATGTCACAGTAAAAGACAAACGCTACCTACATAGTTTATCCAGCTGTTTAAGGGGTTAGATGGTTAGTTCGCTTGCGATAAGCTCGCCTTTTGTATTCATTTGTCATATTGTTTGAAACGACAAACATAAGATAATTTATATCAATTCCATTAAGTATGACAATAATATTATAACAGCGACTGCACTGCTCTATATAATTCCTGAATGTATGTCGACCGGAGCAGGGTTGGTGCGTTGTAGTTAGGTTAGTTTCCAGTAAAGGTGCGATAGTGGTAGGTACTAGTTTTGAAAGTGGTTAGAACCTGGTTGTAGGTATGTGATTTTCGCTTTCCCCGCGTCGCTACAACTCGCAGGCGAGCGCCCGACATTGGGCCACTAGTGGTTCCTTACATCACTCCTAAGGATCTCAACGAGTGATCTAACCACACCTCGGCACTGTATAGTATACTTAAGAAACGCTTGCAGGCACTTTGCCGATTTTCGGTTGAGTGAGCAACCGCTACCTCGATCATATTTATAGGAACATTATGTGCGGCTATAAGAAAGGTCACGGGCCGAGGAGCAACGTACCTCCATGGTATTATTCGAAATATCACCTTGAAACATGTTTCACGCTAAATATCAACAGCTTAATACTAATAAAATGTTGGAGTGAAATTTATTTTTGAAAACTTCGCCATTGGACAATTTTTTTTTGGTTATGTCGGCTTGTCTACGTAGAACTGGCCTGTCGATATTGATAGTGGATAACAATATTATATATTGTCGGGTTAAGTGACAGACGATTGTAAATAAATAATTAATCGTGGAGAAGAGTTGTCGAGGCGGGCGCCATCGCCAGTAGACTGTGTGTCGCGGTGGAGTCTCGTTCGCCTCGCGACCATCGCCTGTGACATCTCATCGCTATATCTGTACTCTATGCTGTTGTACCGAGCGACGACCGCTCTAAGGACTTCTCGTCTCTAGTCGATCGTTCGGCCGATGTTTTTGCTGTGTGTTCATCGAATACGACATACCACTCGTTCCTCCAGCTGGCTCTTATATTTTCTGTGGATAAATACACAGTAACACACAGTAGGGCTACCTCTAATGAATGATAAATCTCCACAACAACTGAGAATTACGTGGGGAACATAGGGCACTCTGAAATGAGTCCCAAATTGACCATAAATTGTGATATAAACTAATATGAGTCAAGGTGTCAGAGACGGTTATATTCTCATTATCATATGATTGCGATTATATCATCCACTCACACAGTTCTGTTTACTACATCATGTTTTATTATTAAACACTAAACTTGCTTGATGATCATTCCACTCTAACGAAATTGTTTGATTGTCTCTAATGGTGGGCAACTGGGCAGCAAGTCGTTACTAAAATCGTCCTCCAAGACGTTCTACGGCTAGTAGATGGCTGCAGCCACGGCACTGTCACAGGGCGTGCTCGATGCAATAAGCAAGACCTGTGGGGCATACCAGTCGGTGTGACATCGTCAGTTTCATCTAATCAGGATTGCAACGACATGCGACAATGGCAACCCCAAGACGTGAAGTCTGGCGGATGGTGTGCGCGAGCGAACGTTGCTAGCCGGCAGCCGGCAGTGTGACGGTGCAGCGACCGCGACCCTGACCGCCCGCCCGCGCCGCGCGCCGACCGACCCTCACCCATATCATCTCTATTTATATTCTTACCGTATACGTTACGTTACTGATAATGTAAGCTAGAGCAGTAAGACCGCGGTGCTTTCTCCTCTCTAGATGTAGATGGTGGTTGTTCCAAATGTAATGTGTTCTTATAGAATGTGTTGTGTGTGTGTGTCAGGAGGCGGAGCTGAGTTCGTGGACTATGTTCGTTCACCGCGCCGTGGACGCGACCTGCAACACCGAGGTCGTCATCGAGAACCTGCACAACATGATCGGTAAGTGACTGCTGGCTGTGCTGTGAGGACCTTGTGGTGCCAGGGGCCAGGCAGGAGCCTCTAATCAACAGGACACATCTAGTGCATCTATTGTCTCTTCTGCCCCCTTTACTACAAGACGACGCGCGACGTGGAGAAATAACAATTGTCAAAATTGAGAATGGGCGCGTACTACGACGTCACGCACGCACCTTCCTCATGCAAACTACTTAAGAGTTGCTATTTCGCGATAATTTCCACAACTTTGGAGTCTTCACGTCTAGAGTGAGCCGGTTTTTCTAGACAAGCATGCTACATACATTGTCGGCCTCGACGTCGCGCCACTATGTGAGATGAGCTCAAATCTCCTATCTCAAAAATGTAAAAAGTATTTTATGAATTGTAATACTCGAGTTATGACGTATATAGTTATTGATCAATCGAAACGTGCTTAAGTTTATATGAAATCTCGAGTGTAGAGTTTATAGAAATCTCGCTAGTCGGGTCGGGAGCTCGAGCTGAATATTACGCTTTGCGATTGTTACATTACACCGATTAAAACGTTGAAGATGAGCCAACACAATATACAACGCTGTTATAAACCAAATGGATCCAAATAGAATAATGTATTAGAATAGTAGTGTAGTGGTAGTGATGGAGGTCACGACTCTCGAGATGGTCTATCTATATCGATACTTGACGGTTGTCGTCATTGACTCGGAACATCTCTCCGCAAGCGAAGGTCGAAAGCTTTATGGCCTTCTAAAAATGAACTGATTTACATGTTCGAGTAGTTACATGTATAGGTGGTCACCGCGACGCGACCGCCCCGCGCGTGAGTCGTACGGCTTCCCGCAGTAAGCGCCTTACGGAATCACTTCCGCAACCGACCCTCGACCGGGCCGGGCAGGCGAGGGCGGTAAACCCGGGGTTGGTAACAAACAACATACTCGTGCATACGAGTCATCCCTGGTTACGTATTGAGACCATCACACACTGTTACTTCACATATTATCAGTATCACAAATGTATTTTATTCAAACGGATTTGTATCAGTGTTAATTGCATTTTTTTCTGTTTCTATCGACTTTTCCTTTCGTTTCGATCACCTTTTGTTTCCATTTCATCAGCGGAGACATGTCAATCGTAAGTGATATCAATCGTAGGAGATATTTTCAGGGGAGAAACGAGCGTTACCGTACACATTGTTTGATCATACTCTTCGATAATTGGAACATCTATATTTTTAGTTTCATTTAATTAAAACAATTAAAATCTATAAGTACGCATAATAATTATTAACGTTATGGTAAGATGACACTATTGTATTACGATTTATTTGCTTATATGTGCTAGTTAATGGACTTGTCCCATACATCTTTGGATAACTAATTTATTGTAATGAGCACTCAACTTTATACCTACGTAAC
>CAUEGO010000343.1:0-32220 GCA_958496205.1 Idaea biselata
GTATTTCCTCTTTTATTTTTAGAATTGGGATGTCTGGCGCAGCAAAACAAATATAAAAGCTCGAAAAGTATGGGCTCCATCAGCGGAACTGGAGGAGGTCCTCCAGGTCCAGATTTAACAGATCTGGACAATAAAATATTGGAAATTGTAGGACCTGCCTCTGTGTATGGTTTTGCGACTGTAGAGCAGGTAAGTTTTCCTTTAAAAACCAAGTAATACATATAATTAAATATTTTTGCTGTATATCTTAAATTATTTATTGTTAATTTCAGACCCCAAATGGAACATACTGCTGCTGCTGTTGCTGAAGTTCCTCCTGCTGTGCCTGCTCAGCTAGAAGATCCTCAATGAGTTCATCAATCACCGCCACAACCTGAGCTGCCCAACCGCCCCCGTATATGCCGGCCTGAGCGGGTGTGAGCCCCAAGACCACCAAGACCGCCTGTTGCCGATAGCCTGACAGCAGCGTTAAATGAGAATATTAGGCTGCTGAGCTGAGCAGATATTGCACTGCCATTAAGAGAAAATGCCTGTGCTAAGGTGCGGGCAGCTCAAGTTTTAGCTGAAGCGTTGAGGGGAGACACAGTTGAGGAAATTTTTGTTGAAGAGGCACAGTAAACTCCTAACTGGTTTAACTGTATAGATAATTCTAGCCAAATCTGAATCAAATTCTATTTTAACTACCTACCTAGTATATATTTTGAATAAAACTTGTAAATGATATAAAATGACTTTTATTGAAAATAATTGTTGCCTCCTAGTATGTGCAAATAGGCATAATTGCCACAGGTATTTTATTATTATTTACTTATCAGGCAGGCAGTTGATACAATTGATAGATGCCTGTATCCAGCTATTCTTAGTCTGTTTCTGTATTGGCTAAGTATTTGTCAAGTTTGTTCTTGAACTGGCTGATACTGTGCCGAGATGATGTCCTTTGGTAGCTTGTTCCACGCTCTGACCACTCTGTTGCTGAAGAAATGTTCGTGAGGGTTGTTGTCCGAGAAGGTGGTGCGTAATTTGAGGTGGTGACCTCTGAGACGATCATTGGTGTCACGACTGAGTAGTTTGTGAAAGTCCAGCAGGTCGTAGTCATTTGGTAGGTATACAAAACAGTTTTTTAAATGTTATCCGGCAATACGAATGGATTGGAACAGTCTCTTAATCGCTTTAATCTAAGCCCTTCGTCATTGCTTTTGCAATAAAATTAAACAAAAACATTTAACAAAACACGTCTTTCTGAGGGTTTTCACTAAATCTGTCCATAAAGGCCGGCACTCAGTAGGGATATATTGAGAACTCTGTTCCACTCTTCGAGTGCCACTCTTCGAGTGTTACAGAATTCTCAATATATCATCTTATTTTAACTTATTTCAATAGCACAATATTTAACCAACAACAAAATTTACCTGATTATTATTATATCCGTCACGCACATTTCTGCATGAATATTGCACTTTAACTATTCATAGGCGTTTCAGAACTATGAAAAGACAATTTGTCCTAATAATTCTTATACTAACCTCCTTCTCCAGAATGAATTCAATATGTCTTTTTCTGATTTCGGGTTAGTATATAAATGATTTTTACAAACGCTGCTCATTATTCATAAAAACATTTTATTTAGTTTAAGACGCATTGCAATGAAATTTATTCAACAACCTGATTCGCTTACTTTTGATCCAATTTGTGTTGACACAAAAAATCAAAATATTAGACATGGAAAACTATTACCAAGTACAATAAGATGCATTATTTGTGGACCATCAAATTGTGGAAAAACTAATTTGATTATTGGGTTACTTTTGCACAAAGATGGATTAAAATATCATAATGTTTACCTTTACTCTAAAACCTTAAATCAGCCAAAGTATTTATTTTTAGAAAAGGTTTTTGATATGGTTCCTAACATATCATTTTTTAAATACAAGGACAACGAAGAAGTTTTAAGTCCACAAGATGCTAAGAATAATTCAATTTTTATATTCGATGATGTGGCATGCGAAAATCAAAATAATATGAGAGATTATTTTGCAATGGGGAGACATAAAAATATAGATTGTTTCTATTTAAATCAAACATACAGCAAAGTTCCTAAACAACTTATCAGAGATAACGCGAATCTCGTTATACTTTTTAAGCAAGATGATATTAATCTGAAGCATGTTTACGATGAACATGTGAACACAGATATGAAGTGGAACGAGTTTCGTGAAATGTGTTCACGTGTGTGGTCAGATCCTTATAGTTATCTGGTTATAAATAAAGATTGTCGAAAGAACGAAGGATGTTATCGTAAACAATTTGATAATTTCATAGTTTTAGATTGAAATATAACACGTATAAATATCACTTCATAATTACAAACCTGTTATTCCATTTAACATATTTAACGAAGTATATAGTAAAATATTTGCAATGGATAAAACAATTAAAAGACAAATTATTAGTGCAGCTGAAGCAGTTAAGAAAAAGGTACAAAAATTAAGGAATATGGAGATAGACAATGAAAAAGCCATGGAAACTGTTTTCAAACCACTCATTAAACCTCTTAATAAACTATCATCAAAGAGTAAACGTTATGATAATGAGATTGATCATACTTCTGATATCAAAAGTATCGGGATTAAAGATGAAAACTCGATTCAAAAGTTAGATGAGACTCCTAGTATTGATAATGAAATCCAATACAGCAAAGACAATTATTATAATGATGATGAAAACCAAGACAATGATGATGTTTATAACAATTTAGAAACATTCGCAGACGCAACCTCTGACAGTATCGAACCTAATTCATCGTCATGGTCACTATCTTCCGAAAACTATGAAGATGTTCCTTTTGGAGTAAGGATTGATAAAGGAAATTTAATGTTTGGCAAAGCTAAAGTTAAGATTAATGATAAAACTATTAATGTTAATAAAGTTGATTATGGAAATACACCAGGTCTAAGAGAACTTTTGTTAAAAAGAGATCCTGATTTAAATTTAGTTACTGAAGCAGACAAACACAACTACAAATTGATGTTACTAGCTACCAATGCTCATAGACGCGATTTTGATCCTAAAAAGCCTATAAAAAGTAATAAAGGCAAACGGTACATACATATAATTAAACCTTTATTCAAATTAACTGATGATGAGGGTTGCAATACAAATACAACTGGACGTGGTTTACAAACTCTAATGAAATGGAAAACCTTAAATGATGTTGGTTATGTCTATTGGGATGATCCGAATGAGTTGGTTGAAAGATTAAAACTATTGATTGCTTCTCGTGATGCGGGAAATACTGGATTGGATAACGAAATTATTTCAATCATAGAAGAACTGCGTGAGAGCAAAATCATTCCTTAATAAATATCTATATTCATTAAATTTGTTTCATTTCTATTTCATCTTGTATCACGTTCACAACTAAAATGAACGTTGACAAGTTTGGTCATCATATTCACAAAAGAATGCGACTAGCAGATATTTTAAATTTTAGTGATAAAACGATCATAAAATCAACTAACGGTGAATTTGATTTGCAATTGAATCGGATTCGAGGTGTGATAGATCCTGTGGAAGATGATCATGTCTCTAATAAACGTTATGTTGATAGTAAAATTAAATCTTATTGTAACAAAAATGACGTTCAAAATTTAATAGACAAAACGAAACATGAAATATTATCTGAAACTCAACGTTCCTTAGATCATTTAAAAACTTCTTTACATTTGTATATTGATCAGAATATGAATACACCTTTGACTAAGAAGACTAAAGTCGTTCAAAATGATAAAACAGCAAGTGGTTAATGAAATACATCAATCAGCACGCAAGAATTTTCCTCGTCGATCTGTTGTTTTAAAAGGTATTGAAGATCTATGGCAAGCGGACCTCATTGATTTAAACTCAATTAAAAAATATAATAATGGATTTTCTTACGTTTTAGTAGTAATCGATTGCTTTTCAAAATTTGCTTGGACTATACCTTTGAAAACAAAAAGTAAAACTGAAGTATGTAATGCTTTTAACAAAATTTTTCAAATAAGCAATCGCTCTCCAACTAATCTGCAAACTGATCTGGGCACTGAATTTTATAATGATATATTTTCTAAATTAATGAAAACAATGAAAATTAACCATTATTCTTCCTATTCGACTAAAAAGGCATCAATTGTTGAAAGATTAATAAAAACTTTAAAACACAAACTTTTTAAAACATTTAGCTTCAATGGTAGTTATAAATGGATAGGGAAAACATTAGAAAATGTTGTGAATGATTATAACAATTCAAAACACAGAACCATAAAACATAAGCCCATCGAAGTTAATTTTGAAAATGAACATGTTATAAAAAGAATTCTGTCACAATCACGAAAACTAGAACCACAGCAGAAAACCAGATTTAAAATAGGTGATTATGTTCGTATTAGTAAATACAAAAACTGTTTTCAAAAAGGTTATACTCCTAATTGGACTACAGAAATTTTTAAAATAACTAAGGTAAATGATACAAATCCTATAACATACTGCATTGAAGATGCTCATAAACATCCTATCATGGGTTCATTTTATGAGTTTGAAATTCAAAAAACTAATTATCCTGATATCTACTTAATCGAAAAAGTTTTAAAAAAGAAAGGTAATAAACTTTTCGTGAAATGGCTAGGTCTTAACGATACAGAAAATTCATGGATTGACAAGAAAAAGGTAGTGAATTAATAATTTATAGTATATTACTTAATTTTATAAGAAAAATCTACATTTCATATTAAACTATGCAAGGAGGAGGAGGACTAGTAAATACAATAATAAATAAATTACCATTCGAACTACACTTACCTGGGTATAACTACTGTGGACCTGGAACTAAACTTAATAAAAGATTATTACGAGGAGATAGAGGTGTAAACCAATTGGATGAAGCCTGTAAAGAACACGATATAGCCTATTCAACACATTCTGACTTATCCAATCGTCATAAAGCTGATTTACAGTTATTAAATATGGCTAAAAAACGTTTGAATGCTAAAGACTCAGGAAAAGGTGAAAAAATAGCTTCATGGGTCGTTAGTAAAGTGATGAATACTAAACTGAAAACAGGATCAGGATTGAAATCATTTAAATCTCTAGTTACTAAAATTCGATCGAACCTAAAAAAGAAAATAAAAAAATCGAAAAACAACCAAGATATTATTAAGCATGCTTACTTAGCTGCAAAGAATTTATATCCGACGCGTTCAAATCATCGGATTCGAATACCTAGGATTATACCTTTGCCAAAAACTGGAGGAATTTTACCATTGATACCAATATTTGCGGGATTATCTGCATTAGGCACTTTAGCGGGCGGTGCAGCTGGTATTGCCAAAACAGTTAACGATTACAAAAGTGCAAAACAAAACTTACAAGAATCTGAACGTCATAATAAAGTTATGGAAGGTATAGCATTAGGCAAAGGATTATACATTAAGCCATATAAGACTGGCAACGGTTTGTTTTTAACTCCTTCAAAAAACTAAACACAAGGTTACCTAATCATGCTCTAAGCAACATAGAAATCGAACACTATGCACAGAATATTCCATATTTTCGAGGTGTATTTATGAAAAATCGTCTACCTAAAAATGCAAGATCAATCGAGTGCGGTGTTGTGAACTTAGACAATTTTGAAAACAAAGGAACACATTGGGTAGCCTATGTAAAAGTAAATCAATATTGTAAATATTTTGATAGCTTTGGTGATTTGAAACCACCGCAAGAATTAGTTCATTATTTAAAAAAATGTACTATTTTTTATAACTATATTAGATATCAAAACTTTAATACTGTAAATTGTGGACACTTATGTTTAAAATTTCTGTATAATTTTTGGAATAATAATAAAACTATATAAATTAATCTTTATTTTTATTATCATTAGTTGTAAAATGTCTTTCACCCTATCTATAACTAGTAATTCATCGATATTATCAACGTACTATTCTCCAAATTTACAACTCCAAGGAGAATATGAATGTGCATTGTTACATCTATCTACATTTAATTCTATTCCAAACGTTGATGATGGAAATAATAAATTTTACTACGGCGAAAATGAATGTATTGTAATTCCTGAAGGTGCTTACGAGCTGCAAGATATTACCGATTACATAAAATCAGAAATTAAAGACTCGAGTTTTCAACTACAGTGCAATAATAATACACTTAAAACAATGATTTATTGTTCAAAACCAGTTGATTTTACTAAGAAAGGTGCTATTGGAAAACTATTAGGTTTTGATAAAAACATCCTAGAACCGAATAAATTACACGTGTCTAAGTTTCCAGTTGCCATTTTATCTACAACAGTGATAAGGGTTGAATGTGATATTGTTAGCGGATCATATATTAATGGTAATGCTAGTCACATCATACATGAATTTGCTCCAAGCGTTCCACCAGGATATAGAATCATAGAAGTACCTAAAAATATTATATATTTTCCAATAAATCAGAATATTATAAACAGTGTACACATAAGACTATTAGACGGTAATAATAATCCACTTAATTTGCGAGGTGAGGAAGTACAGATATATTTACATCTCAAACGAAAATGATTAACTATTGTACATTATATAAATATAACACGACAGCTGTTAAAAAGATCAGTAAGACTCGATCTACCACAAAAGCTACATTAAATAACAACCAGAAACAAAAGCTTAACAAAGAAAATATAAAATTTCTTAAACTAATAGGTTTATTAAAATGAATATTTTAAACGTTTTATCATCACCTTCTTATGATAATACCATCGAAGGTATCGAATATCATTCTTATAAACCTTACATAACGAGTTTTAATAGAAATGATGAGATTCGCATACCGATTAATCAAAAAGATCTATATGTTCTACCGTCAGCTAGTACTTTGTATTTAGAAGGTTTTGTGAATGTACACAGTGGCGATAAAAAAGATGGAATCCCTGTAGAATTCACTAATAATCCATTGATGTATCTTTTTCAAGATATTCGTTACGAATTAAATGGAGTAGAGATCGATAAGATAAAAAATGCGGGTATAACAACAACTATGAAATCGTTGTTGTCGATGACTGAAAGCGAGTCTAAGACCTCTCAAGCTTGGGGATGGGATATTCATGGTATCAAAAGTGCTGATGGATCATTTTCAGTGTCTATACCTTTGAGTAATATCTTAGGATTTTGTGAAGATTATCAAAAAGTCATCATTAATTGTAAACATGAATTAATTTTATTACGAAGTAATACAGACCTAAACGCTGTGAAGTTAAAAAAAGGTGAATACATAGAGGGTATTCAAATTAAAAAAATTGTTTGGAGGGTACCTCATGTTAAGGTGTGCGATAAAGAAAAATTAAACCTAATAAAAATTTTAGAAAAGGATCGTTCACTTCAGGTTGTCTTTAGGAACTGGGATCTGTATGAATATCCTTTATTACCTCAAACTACGAAGCACACATGGTCTATCAAAACCTCATCTCAAATTGAAAAACCGAGATACGTCATTATTGGGTTACAGACAAATAGAAAACATAATGCTGAAGCAGACATGTCACGATTTGATCATTGTACGTTACGCGATGTGAAAGTCTATTTAAATTCTAATTACTATCCATACGAAAATATCAGTAGTGATTTTATTAACCATCACTTTGCTTTATTATACGAACAGTATGCTCGTTTTCAACAGTCATACTATGGTCGTCGCTCAGAACCTTTGTTAAATGCAAAAGATTTTATGAATATAGCACCATTGTTTGTGATCGACTGTTCTCGTCAGATAGATAATCTCATAGCAGGACCAGTTGTAGATGTTCGAGTAGAGTTTGAAAGCAATAAAGCTATACCTGATCAGACTTCTGCCTACTGTCTTATATTGAATGATTGTATAATTGAATATAAACCATTGAGTAACATAGTACGAAAAATATCATGAATTCAAATCAAATCATTTTAGACCTTCAAGGTTTTAAAGATATGAATAACAATTTTATAGTGAAAGAATTAGCTTTTGCATGTCTAGACTACACCCAAACTTTTTTAATAAAACCACCTTACTTATTTAAATATCTATCTAACAATGAAAAGAAACAAGTTGAATGGTTACAAGCAAATAGAGGAATATATTGGAACGAAGGCTATATTGATTACAGGGAATTTAAACGAATAATAGTATCATATTTAGAAAATAAGGAAATTATTGTTAAAGGCTTAGAAAAAGTGAAATGGGTTAAAGAGCTTTGTGTAAATTGTAATGTATATGATATTGATGAAAAAAAATGTCCTAATTTTAATGAATTGTATAAAAAATATTATGACTTTAACTTTAATTGTAATAATCATTTAAAACACTGTGCTTTGAAAAATGTGTTATGTATTAAAAAGCATTTAAAATGGTAAATAAAATATTTTAATAGTTATAAAAATCTTTTATTTATTATACTTACTAACAACTAAAATGATTACAAAAATCTTAATTTTAAAATAATTTTATTATAACAATAAACATAACAATATATACAATTAATAGAACACTAAATATCATAATTATCTATCAACGATTTTGAAATTTTTTTAACTAACGCATGAGTCTCGTCTAAGACACTGTCAACCACATTTTTTACGATGTACTGTGCACTAACTAAAGTATTTTCCGATTCACAGTCACTATCACAGGGTGAAGACGAATTTTCCGTGAGATCGACTATTGAAATTTTTATTAATTTTAAACCAGAAAAATCTTGTCGACTTTTTACAAACGATTTTATTTTTTTTTCTTTCTTGTTGAAGAAAGAGGATTTCACTATTTTATCACGGCGTTGTTTCTTCTTATTACTACTCGAATGTTCTGGAAACATCTGACTAAATCCTTCGAGAGGGTCTTGTGCGCATTGGAACGTATAATCAGAATCCGAAATCTGTAACAAATAAATAAATCATTAATATAGATACATATATTCTTCAAATGATAATTTAAGAGATATTATTAATATAATTTTATATTACTCACCGTCGTCATTGTTTAATGTAAGAACGTAGGTATAAGAATTTGGTACGTCTTGTTACTGACAGCAAATATGATTGAATAATTTTATTAGGTATCCAATAAAAATTATATTACGTTGCAATACCTATCTAAGTAGGTAAAACATAACTGACAACTAAGCAAAATCAATAAACTGAAACGAACTTGTATTGAGGCGAAACACCAAGACTTTCAATCCAAAGGTTGTCAGTTTGAATCCCAACCATGCACATGTCTTTTTTCTTAGTGACAAATTTATGTGTACAATAAACACTATGCTATTACGATGAACATCGTGATGAAACCGACATGTTCTAGAACTCCTCATATCAAGCTGCTAATACCTAAATTATTTAAACTAAATTACTTTCATACTAGCTATGACAACAATATCGTCTTTCAATAAACATTTAAATAAGAGTTTTCGTAAAAAAAGGCAAGTGCAAGGTCGGGATTCGAACTCACGACCATCGGATTGAATGTTTTGATGTGTTCCACTATACCTAGCCACACGTCTCAATACAACAAATTATGGTAACCATGATTTCAACTTTTTAGATTTCTATAGAAAATGAAACGAGGATTAGTAAGTATTGATTTTATTAAACATAAAATAGGTATAGGTACATAATATTAACAAAATAAAAACTAATTAACCTACTAATTAATTATAAGATTCTGTACAAACATTTAACTAGCAGCGCTCTGCGGTTTCACCTGCAAAGTCCGATTGCACAGGAATATCGGAATAAAATGTAACCTATGTTTTAATCTATATCTCCAGCTATCTGCATACCGAGTTTCATAACAATCCGTTCAGTAGTTTTTGAGTGGTTAAAACACAAACATGCAAAAAACAAACATCTAAACATTAGCATTTATAAAATGAGTAGACAAGTATTTTTGAATCTATACACATAGGTTATTTTAATTTATTTAACTTAATAAAGTTTTATTTCCCACTAATATTATAAATCCAAAGTAACTCTGTCTGTCTGTCTGTCTGTTACCTTTTTTACATGTTAAACCGATTTTGATGAATTTTGGTTAAGATTTAGTGAAACCTTGGAGAAAGACAGATTACCTTTTATCTCGATCCCACATCCCGATCCCGAAATCACTCAGGTGAAACCATAACTAGTGTTAAATAAATGAATAATACCCCCAAGCATGAGTTGTAATTTTGTTCTTAGATATAGCGCGTTTGTCATCGTTACTTGACAAAGCAATTTTATCGACACTCTGTGTGAAAATTTCATGTTTTATTGATCTGAACATAATATTTTTTTTACGTATTATTTCACTATTCAATAAAACATTTTCGTATTCAGAAAAACTTAGGTCTCGAATCACACTTGATTTGACTCCCTTTGCTTTTTTAATGATTTTATTTGAAGTCTTTATAGCATACAGTTTTGATCTTAAACCAATGAAATGCGTAATGTGTTTGCCACCCATTTCATCTTTAAATAACCCAGGAACTTTTTTATTGAGCAAAGGTAAATGAAAATCATTTTCCTCTTCGTAATTACTAGTGTCAAAATATTTTAAAAAGTGATATTTCATATCACTATAAAAGTTAGATGTAAAAATTTCATATATAAGCGAATCTGTGTCAGTGTAACACAACCTTACTTTATCTTTATAAAATGGTTTTATTATATTGTAATGGAAGTTATACATATGTGCTTTAGACAATTCTAAAACTGTAAAGCCTATATAAATAGGTTTATCTAATATAACTTGACTAGGTCTCATTTGTATAACAGCTAAATTTTCAGATAAAATATATGCATTTTCAAAGTAAGGGTTAGCTATGAGTTTCTCAGCAGTTTTCATTTTTTTTGTAATATTAGTTTTGTCATTCCACTGATTAACTAAGTGAACAGTGACTCTGTTTTCAGTATTTTCTAAGGTTTTACCAAAAACACTGTTGTTTAATAACTTAAAAAAGTCTTGTTCAAATGCACTTTTTGCTTTTTGTCTTAACTGAGTGTTTAATTCTATATATTTTTTCAAAAAAGGTTCTTGTCTAAATGTAATAGCTCTATGGATTTTAGTTAATACTAAACCATGTTCTATACATTTCTTTAAATGCACATAATGAATTACATAATAATACTTGTTATATAAATTTGCAATTAATTTTTTTGTTTTCGACCCCGGCGCTGTACACCGTTCAGGAAGAAAGGGTAGGTCGTCATGGGTTTTGAATAATTGTTTAGGATAAATGAGATCAACTTCTAAAATGTATCCCCATTTAGCAGAATCAGAAACATTTTCAATGTCTAGATTATCCAATTCATTTTTATTTAAGAATCTAAAACCTGAGTAAGGTAAATACTGACACATGCTGAATCCATAAAGGTTATTACAATCAAGGTATACTATATAACAATTTGGATCTGATGAATTAAAATCGGATATATATTTATGGTTAGCCTTAGCATATCGGTGTGAACACATACAAAGCCCACCTCTAATACCACTTTGTATCATTCTAACGATAGCCAAGTCCGACACGAGTTCCAAGTGAACGCCTGTCTTAAGCAACATTGCATCAAAAGATAAACTTGGAGTTGTTATGTAAAACGCAGGATCAAGTTTATAATGTTTTTTACACGTTTTGCGAAAATTTTGGAATATGTCTGTCAATAAAATTACATCCGTTTTTAAATATAGATCAGTATATTCACCTAAATTATTAATATTGAACTCATTCCAAACTGTAAGAGCGTGATTGTAATCTGCAGTGCTGATATCTTCATTAGTTAATGAGTTATAAAAATCGCACTTTGTAGGCAAAGTGGTTTGTTCATAACATTTCCAACTAGTCATATAGTTATATGGGTACACACCTTTTCTCGTTAACAAGTTAAATTTTCTATCATCAGGAAAATGTGATCTCAGATTTACTAAATCGCTAACGTGCATAGTTTTTGCAAGTTTGTCTAAACTAGTTCCTAAAAAGTTAAATGAATCTAAAAATCTTAACTGAATGTAATCTACATCAGTTATGTAGATAAACTTTGAAAATGACATATATTTTTCTTTAGACTTAGGTATTATTTTTATAGGTCCACGAGTTTCTCCTAGCTTTTTGATAAATAAATGACAATCATATCCTGATAAATTATGAAAGAATATTGGGATAAATTTTGGTACTTTATGTTGCAGATTGCAATGTCGATGTGCAGCGCCTCGATAACGACCTGTTAAGTGACAATGATCTCTAACCCTATCGTTCCATAAGAAAGTTTCACATATATAACATTTAATAGAATTTTTAAAATCAATAGCATCATCTTCTGTAAAAATCATAGATTCTTTTTTAGATAAAATTCTAAAAATGTTTTTTGCATCTTCTTCAATACAATTGACAAATTGCGAAACACAATCTTTACCACGATAACTTTTAAATTGGTTATAGGTATTATCTACGGAACATACTATGTTATAAGCAAACGCTGCAGGCACGTGAT
The DNA here is from genome assembly GCA_958496205.1 of Idaea biselata. Classification (NCBI taxonomy): domain Eukaryota; kingdom Metazoa; phylum Arthropoda; class Insecta; order Lepidoptera; family Geometridae; genus Idaea; species Idaea biselata. Next base: position 12,525 of record CAUEGO010000343.1, read on the forward strand.
GTTGTAAATAGGACGTATTACCGGTGTCGAATTCGTCACCGGAAATTGGTTCGAGTAATGTTTCGAAATCGGCGTAAATAACAAACGGTATATCTTGTTTTCTATCATAGTTTTTGAATTTTAAAATTGATCCCTCATCGGGTAGAATTGTTGCAACCCCTCCACACAAATGAGTTTTAAACTGATCATTAGTAGGAAAAAATAACAAACACATTTCGCAAAAATATAATTTACCATGATGTTTGCTTATCTGTGATCTAACAAGACGGGGTAAATCTTTAATTAAACAGTAATGATAAGTAACACCATTTTCCAAGAGCAATAAATGAACTCTTATACTATTGGGTTTAATTTTATTCGACTTATAAAGAGGTCCTATAATAGTTTTTCCATTTTTGAGTCCGTATACGAAAATATTTATTGAAGGATTAATTGATTCAAAAACCCTTATATCTGAAAAGGTTATTGGAAATGATATGTTATCGATTTTTAAAACTTCATTAAAATGTGGATATGATGAAACCCTGTCAGGGTGTTTTCTTGTTGGATATAATGCAGCAACAATACACCATAAAAAACAACACTCGTCTCTATTTTTAATGTTCAAACAAGCTTTTTTAGCTTGTATGGTTTTTGGTAAAACCAAAAATTTTGAACCACTAAGAGGGTTGTATTTATTAATATTTATTTCAACATGAGAGTTGGATAAAAATGTCCATCCGCTGTCTTTTTCTTCGAATTCTTGAACTTTCGTTTTTAATATTTCAATGCAAGAGTTATATAAATGTTCAAAATCATAGTTAGCATGAATAGCATAATTTTTTGTAGAAAAGGATTTTAGTTCTTGTTGGTTATTTTTAAACAACAGAAAAAAAGAAAATAATTCTAAATTAATCTTAATATTTGTATGAACTTGTAAAGATTGGTTAATTAAACTTTTTATTTGTTCCTGAACATTAACAAGAAATTGATCAGGAATGCTATTTATTTGGTCATTAATAGCACTAATCTTATAACTTATAATACGGTTTTTAAATGCACTATTAATTATTTCAATATTATTGTATAATGGAATCAAACAATTGTTTTTATGTGTATTGTTGCGCAAGTGTCCTGTCCATAATCGTTTATTTACAGTAACATTACAACTTGAACAAAAAGGCATTATTAATTTTTTTAAATTTATCTTAATATTATTCCAATCCTATCCTAGTCCTAACGATATTATAAACGCAAAGTATGTATGAATGAATGTTTGTTACTCTTTCATGCAAAACCGATGTATAGATAGCTGACTACTTTTTATTCCGATATTCCTACAGCTCAGACCTTTGTAGGTGAAACCGCAGAGCGCTGCTAGTATTAAATATTCACTTTAAGTAAATTAAATTAAACACTTAGCTTTTACAATGATAATACTATGAGTTATAACTAGTCTTATAATTAGATAGAGTTACCTAAAATATCTTGATATTCATGCACCATCCGAACTAAGTAGGTACTTATGATTCCAAAGAAATCGCTCATCAAAGGTAAACTTATCTGTTTCAATCCAATCTGTAACATATATTAAATTCAAAATAAGTAAATGTATTATTATAATCATTATAGATAATAATATTATGTTATTACTTATTATATTACTCACCTGATTATTGTTAGCAAATCTCGAGAACAAGGATTAAAAAATAATTATTTTGCATGCCAAACGAATCTCTTTTATCCAACTTCCAATGTATCCTAATTTGGTATTAATCGATCTGTTGACAAAAGAAAATAAGTGTTATGCTGATGAATATTACAACAAAAAATATATAACTACGTATGTATTTTAAACACATAGGTACTTACAAGATTTAAAAATATTAGTTTATTTCAAATAAAACTTGTGTTTTTTTCTTCTGTATGAAAAAACATTATTGTTTTTAGATCTGATAGATAATTGGTTTTAGATCTGTAAATAAAACATGAAATGTGTTAGAATTTTCAAAAAAATAAATAGGAAATAAAATAAATAGCTCATATAATTAACTACATCACATATACACACCTTTTTCTTTCAAAATATTAGTTCCAAATAAATTCAGATTAAACTTCTGTTTTCTTTTTGTATGAAAATAGATAAAATTTGATTTATATAGCTAGATACCTGTAAATAAAACACAAATTATTTATATTAAACACAGTTTAAAATAAAATAGAACAAAAATCGTAAGAGAATAATGACTTACCTACTTGAGTTTTAATTAACACCTTGTATTAAGCATACTGTCTAAATAATATTTGAACAGCTATGAATAATAATGATATGCTAATAAAAATTTTCCAGTGCAATAAACGGATGTAGGTAATCAAATATTACGAAATATACTTTACTTATTTCCGTTGTCTATTCAGCATACCTATTTAGTAAAAAGTGCTTCAGCTATCAATTTCTAATATGGATGTCACAAAACGATGATTATAAAATTGCTTACTATATATTGGAATAATATTTACCTATTAATTACAAAGTAATACATCAACATTTTGTGCCAACCCTAATAATTCACATACTCTTCATAATTTTATTATTTCGAAAATTGAAGTTTAACGAATTTATATTAGATATAACACGAACAAACAAAAGTGACTGAAATTTGTCTTTATTCAATCAACTTATATTGTTTTTCAAATGCGGTAGATTATCAAAAGGTTTTGCGTTATAAACCCTATGTTTTGGATTTATTTTATCCACAACGAAGACTTCAATGAATCGGGCAACACTTGAAGTTCAAGTCTACTACAACGATTCAAGGATCGTGTTGTTAAACACTGAGCCTGCCTGCTACTAGAACGCTGCGCTGCGAGCCTGCTAGCAAGAAGCAAGTCTAGTACCTGTTTTAGAAGCCTTTGAACCTACTGCTACGCTACAATCCCTGCTAGCAAGAAGCAAGAAAACGACTGTAGCACCTGTTTTAGAAGTTCTTGTCTTCATTGAAAATGTAAGTTTAACACACTACTAGAGTTATAAGCTCTAAACCAATAATATTAATCTAACTTAAACTAACAATGTTTGTTTGTTTGTTTCAGGTCAGAGTCAGAATACGAACACCAGGAAAACGAGCCAGTTCTCTCTGCACCCACAAACCGCACCAAATCAACAGCTAGAAAACGCAAACCGTCTGTGATGTCGATATCAAAAAGGTAATATACTTTATTTGAGTTACTAGTTATTAGAATTTTGTCTTACTAACTTATTTGTTCGATTTCTATTATTGCAGCGAATCCTATCTGAGCAAGTATTCTAGAACTAAAATGTTTCAACTATATTTCAGCTCTGTTTATTTTTTTTGAAAACAGTTCTCCATTTTTTGAAATGCAAGTAATTTATTACCAAATTACCAAGAAATAGTAAACCGTTTTCGAAGAAAATTGAACAGAGCTGAAGCATAGTTGAAGCATTTTAATTATAGAATACGCGCCCTGATATAATTATATCACAGCAATATCACTGTGTCGTTCATAGATTTTATTTATTATAAATCTTATCTCATCTTATTCTCTTAGATCTTATTTTTTTTTTTTTGTTTTCTAAAACTAAATTTATTTAATTGTTAGTTTGTTTCAGTAAAAAGTGACATTATTCTAAATTTATATACTAACAATGGTATCCTTGTTTCAGATCAGACTCTGAATATTATGATCAGGAAAACGAATCTGATCTTCCCCCGCCTATGAACCTCACTAAAGCTAGAAAACGCACCTCGACTATAGCGTCAACATCAAAAAGGTATATTATAGTTTATTTGATACTATTAGATTTTTATCTTGGGTTCGATGCGTGTCTATTATTGCAGTGAATGATTGCCTGATACAATTATCAATGCAATATCATTGTTTCGTTCACAAGCTTTAGTTAATTTAATTCCTCTTTCGACAGCCTCTGTGGTGTGGCGGGCGAAGGCCCGATTGCAATGCAGGAGGTTGCGGGTTCGATTCCCGCCGGTTGCAAATATTTATGCTTAAAAATAAGTATTTGTTTCTGGTCTAGGTGTTTTCTATGTATCATATGTATGTATTTACAAAAAGTATAAAATGTAGTATATCCGTTGTTTAGTACTCATAGTACAAGCCTAGTGCTTAGTTTGGAGCTAGATTGCGCTGTCTGTAACGTCGTGCAATGATAATGATTTAAAAATATAATTATTTATTTGTTACAGTAAAAAACTAAGAGATGCTGACATATTCGGCGTCAGCGCCAGCGCAAAACATCCCGAAAACAACGACGTTGAAAAACCAAAGGTGATTTCATCCTTTTTTGTCAACGCGGTGGCAAACGGGAAAGAAAAAAGAAACAAGGCAACCAGCGGGAACTACTATGTAGACCTAAAGGTTTATAAAACCGAAGATGTTAAGGATACAGAACCTAAAGATGTGTGGTTAAAGGCTTTGGTTCGAACAAAGTTCCAAATCGATACAGACACAGAGCAATGGAGGAAATTACACGAGCTAATTAAATCCATTGACAATGGCATTTTCCATGATGCGAAAGTGTATTTTGAGAAGTAAACTTTCATTGCTCTGTATTCAAATTCGGTTTGGAACAGTAACCAAGGTATTCATGCACACATCTTTAGGTTCTGATTCCTTACATCTTGATTTGATTTGTTTTGTTTAGTAAATATTATATTATTGTATTATTTAATTAAAACTAGTAAATGACTTAATTTGTATTTATTGCATTTTTATTGGTTGTCTAGCTAAGACGATAGTTAAATTAATTAATTCAAATTTAAAACTTATTAGTACAAAGTTTTAAGTTTGGATAAATTAGGTAGGTATCAATTTAGTTTATAAAGCGCCTATAGTAGCGGTAGAGCAATTTGCAAACTGAATAGGTAGCGCATTGTAATCTTTACATAAATGAGTTAATATTGTGTTATTGATTATAAAGCGCCTATAGTAGCGGTAGAGCAATTTGCAAACTGAATAGGTAGCGCATTGTAATCTTTACTTCAATGAGTAAATGTTGTGCTATTGAAATAAGTTAAAATAAGATGATATATTGAGAATTCTGTAACACTCGAAGAGTGGAACACTCGAAGAGTGGAACAGAGTTCTCAATATATCCCTACTGTAGCGATCACCACAGGCATTGTGCCGTTACTGAATCGCGTTTGCATCGCGACAGAAGCGCGACGGTGTCGCGTTGACATCGCGACTGAATCGTGGTTATAGTGGGCGAGGGCACACAGCTAGCGATCGCATCGCGACTGTATCGATGCGAACGCGCGACAGCATCGCTACAAAAAGTCGCCGTGGGCGAGTGGCCTAAATCAATTTAGTAGTAAATAATGACTGAAAACCGATTTCCGACCCGTCTTCCTTATTGGCTGCACCGGCCTATTACTGGAACATGGACGAGTGCACTAAAACCGGTCAATTCCTCCCACAAAACATGCCTTTTTAACTTTCTAAAAATGTACTTATTGCAAAAATACTAAAGCTTCAAATACATGATGACACTTACACTTCACCTAAAACAGACCACTTGTGCACGAATTTCTTTATATGTGTGCTGTTGGTGTGAGCTGTTTAAGGTATTTAAGTAAGTTTCATCGTGTATTTTAAACGACAGTCAAGAGACGGCCGTATTCACAAATTGTTAGGAAACTCTAGGAGTCAATTAACCATGCTAGCCTAACATGCCTATACTTTAGCCTGAACTGTGGCCGGTGCTAATGGGGCTAGTGTAGACGCAGCAACCACCGGCACCTCACTCGGAGCATGAAAGAAATACAGCATAAAGCCTGTTGCTAACAAGAAATGGAATGCCAATATTGACCCAATTAGTACTAGGAAGTATCTAGATTTCCTCAAAGCGGGGAGCAGCCAGAATATCAGCACAGCTCCGGAGACAAGGGCAGCCATTAGGACGAAGAGCCATTGCAGCCATTGGACTTGGATTGTCCAGAGTAAAGCTACGGGTATGTAGATTGATAGAGAGTAACCGTAGAGGCAGAAAAGTGACATCATGGATGGGGAGTTTGATACCTGTAAGAGAAGAAATGCTATGTTATTTTTATAAGCTTTACCCTGAAAACTTCATCTCAAATTGGTACTAATTTGGACTTCCTTAGCCTTACTGTAGCCAACTTTTATGATTTTTAACCAACTTTAAAATATGAAGAGGTTCTCAATTTGGTTGTGGCTAAGTTTTTTTATTAAGTAATATTTTCATTTGAAGTTTTTCTCATCATCTCCAATAAACACGATCTACTCTACTACAAGATGAACAAAATATTGCAAGAATATGATTCTGATGAGAATTTATACCTGTGGCTCGATTCTTGTAAATAATTACATACCAGTTCAATGACAGAGACAGTGCAGACCGATGACAGATGCAGTGCAGACACAACACAATTACAAAGAAAACTCAAAATATACTCTCATTGTATTTGTATGGTAGTTGAGAGTATATTTTGAGTTTTCTTTGTAATTGTGTTGTGTCTGCACTGCATCTGTCGTTGGTTTGCACTGTCTCTGTCATCGAGAATCAAGCTGCTGAAAAGCATGCAGATCAAATTCAAGCAAACAAACCTGTGTTTCAATCTCATCCTGGCCATCAGGCTGGGTGGTCCACTTGAGAGCGGCCCACAGAGCGAGCGGCACCAGCCACACGTAGCACAATATGGCCGTGGCGGCGTGAGACACCAGGTGGAAGTCATAGCGCCAGTGAACTGCCTTGTTGGTGTTCTGGAGGTAACTCGCGATGTTGCCGCTTACAGCTATTGTGAAGATCTGTAATATTTTGTACCTATTACTATTGAACAGCTACCTTCTTGAATAATTGAGCTTTTTGGAGCCTTCATGTCAAGAAACTGGAGTGGTGTATTAGTGGGTTATGTTCTGTTTTATGGCCAACATATTGTTATACAATTACATACCATTGCTTGGCAAAGATATTATGATTGGCAAAGATACAATTTTGATTGATTGTGATTATATGGTTTTCACTGATTGATATTAATTGATAATACAATTTCAATAATTAATATTTCATAAAACATTATGTTTTGTGGTTTTTCTTGTTCTATCAAGAAAATGTGACTAGTCTGCACAAATATTTTTAATAAACATAATTAGATCAGTCAATACGCTTGTACTATAATGCTGATTAAAATTTTATTAAGTAGGTTTAAATGATTTTAAATTACTTGGTTGTTTTCATTTTACTACAAGTATCACAAGAGATATTTTTTAATATGAAACCAAACACTGATGTTAATAATGCTGATTAATATTTACCAAAGTAACAGAGATCCATATTGGTCCATACAAGTCAGGTTTCCCCTTGATCCTCTCATCAAAGTAGTTCCGAGACACTTTCTGCGGCAACACCGAAGATATGATACGTTCAACAACCTCACTGGTGTGGACATCAAAATACTTCTGGTAATATTCTATGGTCCAGAAATTGTGATTTGCTAGAATATAAAAAAATGAAGTTATAACAAACTAGCAGCTCCATGGTTTTATGCACCAATTTCCGGGTCCTGTACGAATTTTAGGACATAAATTAATAGCCTATGTGTTATATCAAGTCTCAAGCTATATATATATCGAGTTTCATCACGATTGATTAAGCGGTTTTTACGTAAAGGAGCAACCAACATTCGCCGTTATTAATTAATATAAATAAAAATTAATTCGAGTCGAGCTTAGAGCTGATTTATGGATAAGGTGAGCTAATTTGTACCGATTACAGAATATCACAATATCGTGGTCATTTCGAAATATTAAATTTAGAAACCCTGAATTTCAATCATCATTTTGTTTGTAGGCATTTTCAGGTAAAAAGAATATTCACGAATCATTCAGAGTTTCAACTTACTTTGAGGAGGGGCAGCTTCAGGTTCTTCCACAGCTTTAGGTTCCTCGAAATTATAATTGGGATTGGACATTGTGTTGTTGTATTGATTTGTGTGTACCGCCTCCACGTCGATCCTTGCACTTCGATCGTTTGGTTCAGGAAAATAGTCCTGATACGCGAGGAAGTCAGCCGTGTCGTTGTTCGACATGGTGAGTTCTTACAACTGCATACACTGATATCCTAATCTTTTATTGATTTTTAGCAATAAAATTAAAAATATAAATGTTCAATTTACGAAAAGTGAAAACTTGGCGAAAAACAATGACTTATTTCATTTGTCAATGTCATTTTTGACAGCAAATAGCATGCCATTCATTTTCTCGTGAGAGTTTTTTTTTTTTTTTTTTTTTCGGTCTGAGACCGATATGGCCAATTTGGAACAGCCAGGGTCAAGTTCGGTCAAGTTCTTCTCTAATTTCTTGGTTTTTCATTTTTATTTCGTGACTTGACGTTTTATTTTATCTAATACAACTTGTACAAGATTATTTCTTGGAAACTAATATTTAAAAAAACAAATACGAACTAAAAAAAAAAGGTTTATCGGAATTTGGAACAGGAGGGCTATTCACGCCCACCGATCCGAATCCGACGGTCGGTACAGCAGTTTTTCGGAATCTTCTTTCCGAGCCGAAAAATCTGGAAATTGCGATTCAGGCTACCGTTTCCGCATATTCGGAAACTCGGCCGACGGAAGTCATATTTTTCCGATAAAAAATCATAAACAATTTTCATCTACATTGAATCTTTCATCTACACCAAAATAATCACAGTTGTCAGTGTCAAACAAGTGTTGAGACTTCAGCGTCAAACGCAGTGTTGCCAATTTGGCAGATTTATCGCCAAAACCACCGGTTCTGGGGAAGGTTGGAAATGGCGAAAATATTTTTAGCAACTTATTCTGATTACATTTTCCCGGGTCTTAGTCGCGTATTATTATTTATTTTCTTACCTCGATGTTTTATTTTATTTTTACAATAGATGTAACAATATTGTCGGAACTGCACCAGCTTTTTTTTCGCATAAAAAACATGAAATTTGTTTGAGACATCACCTTTAGTACTAACTAGTACCTACATTATATTATCTCAATGAGGTAATGTTTAAAAATGTAACTTCTGGCGGAATTTTAATGGACATTGACGAAATTGAAAAAATTGGTAATGGTATCACTGACAATACGCGGTTGAAAGTTTTGCTGTTTCGAAACTTTTGGCAGTTTCTGCTTTTTCTTCACTTCAAATAAATCACAAAATATGCATCGACCCTCGAGGTGGAGAGTCCACCTTCAGAGGACCCCCCAGCGCTCCCTCCAGTGCCAGAGCCCCTCGAGCGGCTGATCCGGTCCTCGAGGTCCTCGAGAGGCAGGCTGTGGCACAGGAAGGGATCGCTCCCGCCCTGCTGGTTCTCGCTGCCGCAGTAGATAAAATGGCTGATGTAATGAAGAGTTTCCGCCTATGAGGTAAATTAATAAATAAGACATTTTTTTAAAATAATTTAATATAGTTAAAATAAACATAAATTTAAAGTAAATATAAAAATAAAGTTAAGTAAAGTGAGTCCTCTCAAACTGTCCCTCTGTTAGGCGAGGGTCTCCTCTTAGAGGGGTTAGCAAGACACCACAGAAGCAAGAAAATAAAAAAAAGCAGATTTAGTAACTAGGCTACAGCACGCCTAGCTACTAAATCTGCCCTTACTTCAAGTCCCCTTTGGTGTAACTCACTACAAGTGACATGAAAATTTTCTTGCTGTTGGTCGGCATCACTGGCAATCACTAACTCTCCAATGTCCAACTCCGCCAGGCCAGCCTCCACGAACATATTGTGAAGCACTGCGCATGCATTGACGATGCAGCCCGCCTTTGTTGGTGCACACTCCAACGCCCTGTGGCTTTTTAAGCACCTAAACCGTTCCTTGAGCACTCCAAAGCGTCGCTCAATGGAATTGCGTGAACGGATATGGACGTTGGTGTAATGCTGCTCAAGCATGCCTTGTGCAGCATGTAAAACGGGAGTCAAGAGCCAGGGCTCCAGTGGATATCCTGAATCACCTGAAAAAATATAACTGCTATTATTATAAGATTCAGAAATCATTATAATCATGTTTGTTACAGAACAGAAAATTATAAACAGAATACTAACCAAGTAGCCAACATGGGTCTCCTCTGGAAACTCGTATCATTTTGTCTCGGAGCAGGCTGCACCTCCATATGAAGGCATTGTGGCTGCTACCCGGGTATCTCGCCAACACATTAAGGATCCTCAGTTCACTGTCACACACCTGAGTTTAAAAATTGATATTTGTTAAGTATTTGTTATTGTAAAGGAATTTCTAGTTAATCTTATTAATAAACACAGTTTAAAACAATTGATTAAGATTACCGCTTGGACATTTAAGGAGTGGTATCCCTTCCGGTTGACATAGAGCTCCTCATTCCTACTAGGTTTTTTGATAAAAACATGGGTACCATCAACATACCCCACTACCCCTAGGACTCCAAACTTTCTGAAATTTCTGAAATAGAGTAAAAATGAAACTAAGTAATTGTAATTAACGAATTGTAAGCAGTTGGTAGTGATTGATACCATGGTTAGTTTTATCTTTAGTTGACTTGAAAAAGGTTCTCGGTTCATAGCTTTATTATTATTATCTACTTTAGGATTATTATTTAAAAAAATAATGACAGAATGTTAATGTTAGTTATAGCATTTTTATTATAGATAATTTAACTTTGGTTGCTTAATGAGACCAAATATTAAGATTTGTATGTTGTTCATTGTGCTGTTTAATGTTTTGTTTTTCTTTTAAATTACAAACAAATTCAATGTAAACTCATTTTCCCGGTCCTAATTGTACTCTACTGTTACTCTACTTACCAATAAATATGTTACTTCTAATTGTATATATTTCATTTAACACTGGATAGAGTTATGTAAGTACCTACTTACTTATTAATAGTGAGCTGTGTGTTTGCTGGAAACACCACCCACTTTTTAAGGATGTCAGGGTGGTTCATGGCATTAACCACCTCGCTAATGGCCCTAGACACCGATGCCTGGCTCATACTTACATCGGCATTTCGGCCACAAGGTCTTTGATATGTGCCATTACCAAAAAAAAAAACAAGGCGGCGGTGAGCACCTGAATAATACGGATGTATCTACTACCTAAAATTATGTAAGATTTTACATAGAGGTAATTTGAATACTTGTGTAGTTTCAACTTGCCTGTCGGCAGGTAGGTAACTAAACCAACTTACCTTTAATTCGACTGTCAGAGCAGTCACCATACTACCACCAGACATATAGGACCTCACTTGCTCTACAAGGCTAAGAGCCATGTCTGGTGGTAGCCTATAATTTTTCTGGAAAATGCTCCCAAGGAAGGGATTCGTCACGTCCCTGTTACGATGGAGCATTAAAGTGGTTGACCTTTGTTGCGCTCCGCGGCGCCTATTGCGGTTGCGTAACGCAAGAATTATTTCCATCTGAAATTATCCATATTTTCGAAAAAGATGTCTAATAATATTATAGTAGGTATATCCGTTGTCTAGTACCCACAGTGCAAGCCTAGTTGCTTAGTTTGGGGCTAGATGACGATGTATGCAACGTCCTTTACATATTTAATTAAACAAAATAACCTTATAATATTCTTTTCAAACAAAAACAACAATCTAAACCGAACTTCGGTAGGCTTTCCGACGGCTAAATCCTATCGGTAAGATTCCGAATCAATAGCTGTCAAATTCGTTCAACCGACCCGAATATCGGTTTTGTGAATCGCAGTTCGTGTCACTATACTCTGTGGATCGTGTTTTTTTTAACTTTATCCGACATCGGTAGCGGTCCGAAGCTCTCTGAATAGCCCTGCAGGATAGTAGGCTATGAAAAAGAGAGGAATTGAGAGAATATTTACAAAACATAAATAATCTAAGATAGATACCTACAAAAAATATTTACAACTTAATATCATTATTACATATTTATGTGGATAATATTTTATATATGTCAGGATCTAGGGATGAAAGCAGGGTTGATATACACGTTGGAAAAGGAACTTTAAGATATGTCAAATCGTTGTAAAACTCAGCTGTATTATTTAATGGACAGTTAAAGAAAATATGATTAACGTCGCCTACCTCGTATCCACATTCACAGCACGGACTACTAATTATGCCAAGTCTGGCTAAGTGTGCCGGACAACAGACATGGCATAACCGTAACCTGATTCTCGTGAGAGTTGTATTTGTATGTTCATTGTGTGAAGTGAAGTGAATAGCAGGATTACCAGCCAATAGCTAAGCGGAATTTATAATCATGGCAACACTCTTTCATTCTTTTGTATCCCCCCCATTCCCCACCCTTGCCCTACGCCCGCCATTTTGAGCTCCGCCATTTTGTTTTCACCGAGTCGCAGTCACGTCAATACGTATCGTCTCTCGGTGATTTCACAATTATTGGAACATTTCACAAATTACGTGCTTATTTTAGTTTAAATTATGTTATTTAATCGTACGTGAGTTCGAAGCTGTGTGTGTTATCGTCAGTGGTGCTGTGATAGTCACGATAACGTAAGTTCTATCAAAGACTACGTGCTTCCTTGAAAATCTCGCCATGTTGCGTCAACGTAACAGAAATAAATTTAGTTTATTGTTCGTTGCAGTGATGTGCGGTACGCGATAGTGTGTGGTATGCTGTATGTGAAGACTGCGGACGTTGTTCAAGATGGCAAAAGAAATCGCGGAGGAGTATGCTTCGAGTTTGGCGGACTTGACCGTCAACAGCAAGCCCCTGATCAATATGCTGACAATCCTAGCTGAAGAGAACATTGACCACGCTGGGGTTATCGTTGAAACGGTGGAGAAGCACTTGGAGAAGGTGAATTTCCATTTTTAAAGTTAAGACGGGCACGGAGTGTGCTTAGGCAGGATGAGTGAAGTAGGAAAAGTGATAATACGTCACACGCCCTGCGCTGCGTGGTAAATACGTGTTTACTATGTCACTGTGACTAATATGACCTCGTTTATAGCCAGACGATGCAGTTACAGGTATCTCCTAGCTCTATTTTAAATAATACCACACCAAATCTTATCTCTGAACTCGTGAAAATCCTTAAAAAAAATCAAACACCAGACTTGCCTACAATGGCATTGTTCTGTTCTAAGTTTATTTGCTAAATACCATGTTATTTGCTTCTAAACGAGTGTGAAATGACTTCAGTTTAGAAATTGGATAGCATTTTGAACAGGGAATTGAAAATCTTAAGCATTTTATAAAATATTAAGAGTTCATATTGATTTAGACAACATTTCTTTACAATTATTACTATTAGGAGATGCCTGTGCTCACCATGAACCATGTACCTTCAATGGTATGTAATTATTTTCATTTCAGTTTTGTATAACATCTGAAATTGTCAAATAAAGTATTTACAAAACAGAGTTCTTATTTATTTTACTAGATAACTATTAAAAGTATTTCTAAATGATATTGTGTTGTTTTTTCCCAAACCATGTATAAATTGGTCTAGTATTTGATCAAGCCGTGTAGGGCTTGCATTAGATATTGATTTTCTATTCAGGTGAACCCAGAAATCAAGCTGCCAGTACTGTATTTAGTTGATTCTATAATCAAGAATGTCGGAGGAGCGTACTTGCCGAAGTTTTCACAGAGCATTGTCAATATGTTCACCAAGACATTCAAACAGGTACGTTGAACTATAAACACAGTTGAATGTAACCATTTTGTTATGAAACTGTTGATATCATTATTAAACTTGGTTCTTCTTGGCAGGTGGATGAGAAAACACGGTCACAAATGTTCAAGTTACGAGAAACTTGGCATGATGTGTTCCCGGCTACAAAGTTGTACCAAATGGATGTTAAAGTGAACCTCATCGACCCGGCGTGGCCGATACAAGCGCAGCCCCATCAGGCAAACATCCATGTAAATCCAAATTTTCTGAAAAAGGTGTTTTTTAGTTTGATTATGTTTTAGTTCAGTATTTAGAATGTAATTTGTAGGTAGTCATTTAGAGGAGTATTCAGCTGATTTACAGCTTGTAGGTAGCTTATTATTTTGCTAAAGTAGGTAAAACATGATTTAACAATCAAATAGGCACTTTCAAGACACATTTTTGAACTCCAGTTTCACTTATATTCCCATTTGTGATCTGAAACCTGAATGGCCCTTTAGTATTCTTAACTACCTATATTTTGTTCCAAAACTTAAAATGATGAGCAATTTTCTTTGTTTTAAGTTAATTGCTCATAAAAAGTGGTTCAAAGTAATCAATAGGTACTTGAATTAATTACCCAATTAAGACTATTAAAAAGTTAGACTCATTAAAAACATTTTCAAAGATAATAAGCAATTATTACTTAATTAGTCAAGGGATTGAGATAAATAATATTATTGTAACATTATAAATTGCGAAAATATTAGAAAACTAGCAGCATCCCCTGTTTTCCCCGCGTAAGTCCCGATCCCTCGGGAAAATCCTGACAAAAAGTAGCCTAGGAGTTAAACGATATCGTTATCTGCAAACCAAGTTTCATTGCAATCGGTTCAGTAGTTTTTGCGACACAAACTAAACTTTCGCACACATAATATTAGTGGTATAAGTAATACCTAATGATTGTTTATAGAAATTGATCAAAAATCCTAACAAATGATTTGTTCTCTAACAGACTGTAACAAGCGCGACATCTTCCACGGTCCCGCTACCGGAAGAAGACGACAAAATGCGGAGTATGCTCGCTAAGAAGGAGCAAGAACTGCTGATGCTGCAGAAAAAGAAGGTGGAAATGGAGCTCGAACACATGAAGCGACAACTGGAACTTGATAAAGTTGGGAAAAAGGTATGTTGGATTTTGTTTCATTTTCTATATTTTTCCTGTTCTTTTTTTTGTCCCGGATTCTCGGGATGCCATTTAGCGTGTATATCCTGTTTGGTTATGTTAAAGGGAAAAGATATTTTTCTTTTATTTTGCACGAATGAATTTCATTCGTGCGCTTAACATACGGAGACGTACGAACAATCCCATCTTTCTAAATAATTATGTAGGTACTATGAATGCGTGAAGACTGCATACGAATTAGTCGTACGTAAACTGATTCGTATGCATTATGCGCGCTTCCATAGTACTTTAAAGCAGGGGTTCCCTAACTGGGGGGCGCGCCCCCCTGGGGGGCGCAGACATATTTCAAGGGGGGCGCGGGCCACCTGTACAGTTAATACCTGCGATCGCTGAGAGAATGCATTCCAGACGGCTCGATACGACCAATGAAATTATTTGAAATTGACGCCTGTGAAGAACATAATATTGTTTCCTCAGTCGGTCAATATCAGCCTCTAGGCTGACAGTGACTAAATACCTTTTGTATGAATGAAAAAAATTAATGAGCAATAAAAATCCTTATTTTGAACACTTTTTTATCCTGACCTGACAATCTGGACTGGAGGACGGGGGGGCGCGGATTTTTTTTATGATCGAAAGGGGGGGCGCGACTCAAATAAGTTAGGGAACCCCTGCTATAAAGGATGGTAGGTATTGTTCTAGTACGTCTTCGTAGGTGCGTTAGTACACCAATGATTTCGGACGAATACCTATCCAAAGTGCGGCCGTAATTAAAAACATTATTAGGTAGGTATAGGTATATATTATGGGCCGTTGCCGCGTTGGAGCATACAAAATGAATTATTACAGCTAGCGAAATGTAATGTATTTTTGTTAAATTACCGAACCTTCACGCTTCAGTAATATACCAACGAAAAACTCTCATGCCATTTCAAGGTTAAAAATGCAAATAATGTATTATTTTGATTTATTTCCTTGTACAAGCCAGTTTTAAAATGCATTGATTTGCTTTTTTATATCAAAACTAGCTGACCCGGCAAACGTTGTTTTGCCTTATAAGTTTTAGATAGTAGCCGATTCTCAGACCTACTGAATACGCATATAAAATTTGGTAAAAATCGGTCAAGCCGTTTCGGAGGAGTACGGTAACTAACACTGTGACATGGAAATTTTATATATTAGATATTAATTAATTGAAACCTACTCATTTGAAAGCATATGTAACTCTGGTACAACTAATCCACTAAACTAAACCAATGTTGACGAATTTGGTTATTCTTCTAATACGATAAAACGAATTGATTGACGTGCGAATCATCAAAATAGGTCCATTCGTTTAGCCTCGGGAGCGAGCGCCATTCTTTGCGTCACGTAGTGGGGTAAAAAGTGGAAGTTTGTGAACAAGTAAGTCAACGTGTATATTTGTTACTCCTTCACGCAAAAACTACTAAACTGATTGCGATGAAACTTGGGTTGCAGATAACTAGAGATCTAGATTAGCACATAGGTTATCCAGATATTCCCGCGGGATCGGAGTAACTCTCGTGTAAACTCTACCTTTCTTAACTTCTTGTCTATCCCAAGGTTGCCTTGAAGATATCGCTTTAAGCGATAAGGCCGCCCATTGCTGCCTAGTTTTAAGTTGTGTATGTTTGTTTTTACTGTAATTTATACGGTGTGCACAATATCGAAAATATTCATTCCGTCATACTTCTTGTAGAAAATACCACACCCTACCTACTTGTCCGCTATTAAATTAAACGAGTCGTAATTTTTTAGATGGACACGATTTGTTAAGAGGAAAGTTCCCGTCAACATAGAACATACAAAGGTAGATTTTCCCCTTAAGGGCCCTATTCTGAAAAACTGAAAATCCTTGTCGGGCGCATCGAAAATTGTTGATTATTTCATAACGGAATGTCGTAGAACTTTTTTTTGTGTACAGATTGTAGGTGACATTGTTTCCGATATTTTAGTGCAGTTTCCATACAAATATGTCTAAACGTATTGAAGCCTATCGACATTTTGGCCAAATCAGACATTTTTTGTCTGAAAATTGGATAGGCTTTGCACTAGAGATGGGCCGACTAGGGGTTCTGCCGACTAGCAGACTAGCCGACTAGTCTGTTCCAAAATTGCAGACTAGTCGGCAATGCAGATCATTATAATTCCGAGATATTTGGGTTAATCATGATCACTCGGCGATTGTTCCTATTTTTGGATAAGTTTGCACTTCGAAAGCTGTAGCGAAACTTCGAAAAAATGATTATAATAAAAATAAAAGTTGAAAAAATAAAATGGAGCTGAGGCATAATTATGACATTTTAGATGTTTAGATGATGTATGAAAGCTATGACGTGTTTTGTTTACGATTTTCTGACTAACCACCTTCTAAACTGTACTACTAATTGAATAAATATTAGTTTTATTGCATAGTTGTTAGTTGCCGACTAGTCGGCCCATCTCTACTTTGCACCAATAGGAGGTTCTTGTCTTAAAACTACACCAAAATGTAGGAAACAATGTCACCTAAAATCTGTGCACAAAAAAAAATTCTACGACATTCCGTCATGAATTAATCAACAATTTTCGATGAGCCCGACAGGGATTTTCAGTTTCAAGGTCGTTGGCGTATATACTCCTCTTAACATAGTTACAAAACCCGGTACAATAATAGAAGTCGTGTTTTGAATACAGAAACCCAGCATTAGATAGTATTTCTGCGTCCATAACCGTGTCCAATATCGCTTGCAAATCTACTGTTACGTTGACAAAGAAGTGTCCTATTGACATAGATTTTATTTTTAACGCCGCTCTACTTATTTTACCTCTTTTTTGAACTAGCTGCGCGCCGGTTTTACCCGCGTAAGTCCCGATCTCACGGAATTTCGGGATTAAAAAGTAGCCTATGTCCTTCTCCAAGGTCCCTTCTCTATCTATACAATAATTCGTCAAAATCGGTTCAGCCGTTTAAGAGTGAAAGCATAACAGACAGAGTTACTTTAGCATCACTGCATTTTATAAAACAAAGTCGCTTCTCGCTACCTGTGTGTCCCTATTACGTATGATTAGTTAGATCTTTGAAACTACACAACGGATTTTGATTCAGTTTTTTAATAGATAGACACTTAGTTACACGACAGTCCATTAGACAATAATGAGGCATCAAAATTTTAATCAGAAAATCTGATCATTAAAATGGTAATGCCGGAAATAATTAATGGACTTTCCTGCAACTGAGTGAGAGAGATTCAAGAGGAAGGTAAATATGTACAATATACACCCTTGCGAAGCCGGGCCAGTAGTTATTTATTATTAACACTAAAATAGCGCTTAGCAATATTTCTTCTTAATATAATTCTACTTTCTTAAATATACTAGCGTTTACTAGTACCTACTCTTTATGCACCAACAATGAGCTTGAATCAGAATTAAAACTTTTTAAGGTTTTTAAGATCACTTTCTTATCCGTCTGTCTGTCTGTGTGTCACCGATTTTCTCAGGAACGTATCACCTACCTAATTGTAATTTATACCAGGTTCTGAGGTCTATGGCCTATGTATAAATAACAATGTAATAAATAAGTCGATACGATAAAAATCTATATGTATATTTATAATATTTCTTCTGTTTATTGCTCAAGACATTTTACTAGAAATATTTTACAAGGAGAAATGCATCATCAAAAATCCTTCCGTGACAAGACGCGAAGCTATGTAATTTTAAATTTTCGCGAAAATTCGTTATTTACTGTGTCCATGTTCATAATGAACAAGCAGAGTCCCGCGGCTTCACCCGATCCCGTGGGAATATCGGGATCAAAAGTACCCTATGTTACTCCTTAATAATGTAGCTTTCCATTGATGAAAGAATTATTGGAATCTGTCCAGTAGTTTCGAAGATTACCCCCAATATACATCTATACTAATATTATAAAGCGGAAGAGCTAGTTTGTTTGAACGCGCTAATCTCAGGAACCGCTGGTCCGATTTGAAAAATTATTACAGTGTTGGATAGTCCATTTATTGAGGAAGGCTATAGGCTACTTTTGATCTCGATATTCCCACGGGATCGGGACTTCTGCGGGTGAAACCGCGGGGCGCAGCTAGTCATACATAAATGTTACCTACGTTACCTCTTTATCTATACTTCTATACTAATATTATAAAGAGGAAAGATTAGTATTTTTGTGTCTATGCGTGCGTCTGTATGTTTGGTATGAATAAACTCAAAAACTACTGGACCGATTTCAAAAATTCTTCCACCATTAGAAAGCTACATTCACCCTGAGTAACGTAGGCTACTTTTGATCCCGATATTCCCACGGGATCGGGACTTACGCGGGTGAATCCGCGGGACGCAGCTAGTAATATTAGTATTGATGAATAGTACACATTTGTCTGACAGTATTTCCAAACATTTTAATAATTCTTCTCATAATTTCCTTAGAACGAGCTTTTTATTGCGGTCTTAGTGTGTTAGGTTCGTAGTGTTTCTTCTTTCGCCGTACTAAGTAACGGGTACCGAGATAACAATAACGTAATCAATCTTTAAAACAAGATATACTTGCAAAAAACTCTAAAAAAGAAATAAAACTTGGTTCCGAACAGTGGCGTAGCTAAGTGCGCAAGGGCCCCTGTGCATGGAGAAAGAATCGGGCCCTCATCCCCTTTTTCACGTAGCTCGAACTTTTATTGCTCTTCAAAATTATAGATAAGAATAATAATGGGATACAGGACTCAGTGGGTTGAACTTATCATCATTAGTAGGCTAAATCCATACGTCATCTCTATGACGGGTAGAATCGCTGTGTTTGATAAAAGAAAATAGGAATAAATAAGCAACGACGCACATGACAGTATAAAATATTAATTACACAGATGAAATTAATAAATATAAAAAAAACGATTTTCAACAGACTT